>CAJHNH020000288.1:568180-605680 GCA_905116865.2 Candidula unifasciata | reverse complement strand
GTTTTTTTTAATGATTGTCCACACAAAGTATACCCATTAATTTTTCTATTCAAAAATGATTGTCTACTCAAAGTATACCCATTAATTTTTCTGAAGAAAAAAATGATAGTCGCAACAAAGTATATGCATTAATTTTTATGAAGAAAAAAATGATTGTCCACACAAAGTATATCCATTAATTTCTTTAAAGAAAAAAAAAATGATTGTCCACACAAAGTATATCCATTAATTTTTGTGAAGAAAAAAAATGATTGTCCACACAAAGTATATCCATTAATTTTTCTGAAAAAAAAAATGATTGTCCACACAAAGTATATCCATTAATTTTTGTGAAGAAAAAAATGATTGTCCACACAAAGTATATCCATTAATTTTTTAAAGAAAAAAAAATGATTGTCCACACAAAGTATATCCATTATTTTTTGTGAAAAACAAACAAACTCAGTAGCCCTGATGGTAATGATGGTGACAATAATGCGGCTTTTTTCTTTGTTTTCTGTAAACCTTGTAAACCCTTCTATACAAAACAATCTAGTTTTCTAGTCATGCCTACAGCTTCTGCAGTCATCATCGTTCCACAGACAGACGCAGGCTTTTCCATAGAAAGAAAATATACCCACGAATACTTCTATGAAATATTGAACTTATAAATAATAATAGTAACAAGTAAGCAAAGGACCCTTTTACACGGCTTTAAGCGTATTAGGTATATAGGGCTAGACCTATATTTTATAGACCAAGCGGCACTTAGCTGGTGATTTGGTCAGCATCACACCGGCTGCCTTTACTTCCCAAGACTGTACCTGGTACTCATTTAAGGCTGAGTCGACCTGGGAGCCAATGTCAGTTTTTGAAAAAAAGTCCGGCTTCTCCAGGGAGCGAACCCACGACCTTCCGATCTGCGGCGAACGTCTAGCTGCTCTGCCACGGCGACTCCCACGGTACGTAGGGGTACACACTATCTGTCAGGGGGGAGGGTTGGCAGGGGTATATTTTTTCAGCTTTACTGTAATATACACTATATGGTAAGTATCGTTTTTTTTTTTTTTTTTTTTTTTTTTAGATAAACCCCTCTAATAAACAAAAATAATAATAATAATAAAAAAAACATAAATGAAGCTAACAATGGTTAGCCCAGCTAACAGCAACGCTCTGTGACCTCAAACCGTCCAAGGTATGCACAAGGTAGACTAAGAACAAGATGGAAAGATAACGTCAGAGAAACTCTACAACAGCACAATGTGTCTATGGTCGAGGAAGCCAGAAGAGCAAAAGAAGCAGAACCTTCGATGCCCGTGGACACCCGCAGTGGCACAAAACGAAGAACAACAAAAATTTCTCTAAAAAAAATGCAGCGTTCAACAAAGCAAACTTCAGGAAAATGGATCTCCCAATTTGCAAATCTGGCTAAATCGATTGCCTTCCGTTCCCTTATCCTTGGCGGGAAAACGATTCGCTCAAACATAATGAAGATAATTAATATAAAGTAGCAGATATTGTGACTGGCTGGGCCAAGCAGCCGAGTCCAACGAGGACCTTCCAACACACCCGAAGTACATCTCATTTGAACATTCAAGCGAATACATTTACTTGTCTCCAGTGACAAACGATCAGAGACTCTTTTAGAACACCTCGGTTTTATTTGGGATAGTTCATGATTGTTGTAAGACGACTCCGTTTTTCTTAATCCTTCTTCTTCTTCTGCTGATCTTTCTCTCCCGACAAAGCAAAGAACCGCAGCCAACCAAGGAGAAATCTTTTGAATTTGTTCGTGGTTGGTAGGCTTTGGATGCTAAAGACTTTTACAGAAGGAAGTACATACGCATCCCCGCCGACTGACTGTCTTTTACGACATGCTTGGTAGGGTTTGGTGTTACTACTCTTTGCTTGCCAAAAGAACTACAACAGCAAACGGGCATTTTCCTAATGCCGTTGGCGTGTTTATTCTGCTCAGCTGTTTCAATTTTAGATGGTACTTTGATTTGTCCTGTCCATAGAGGTTGTTCCTTCAGCTGATAAATTATGAACTTAACTGTTTGCCTCTTTCGGCTGTTACCTACAGGTCTGACAACCCTTGCGACTCAAAGAGGTGAACTACTAGAACTTTCAGCCGGAGCTTACAGCCGGGGAACAAAGAAGAAGAAGTAGTAAAAGAAGAAGTAGAAGAAGAAGAAGAAGAAGAAGAAGAAGAAGAAGAAGAAGAAGAAGAAGAAGAAGAAGAAGAAGAAGAAGAAGAAGAAGAAGAAGAAGAAGAAGAAGAAGAAGAAGAAGAAAGAAGAAGAAGAAGAAGAAGAAGAAGAAGAAGAAGAAGAAGAAGAAGAAGAAGAAGAAGAAGAAGAAGAAGAAGAAGAAGAAGAAGAAGAAGAAGAAGAAGAAGAAGAAGAAGAAGAAGAAGAAGAAGAAGAAGAAGAAGAAGAATTAACGGTTCTAGATTGATCGTCTTACAGTTAGTGTTTAAAATTAATCTCTTATATTATTATAATTTTTGTTAACGTTTTGTGAGAATCGCCCTTAGCCTCATTTAGAGAGGTAATCCGCCGTTTCTACGAACTCCGGATCTTCTCGCCATTCGCAGTTTCATACAAACAATATTCCCGTAACCTGGACCACGGCAGACCCGTAGATTTACAGCCAAAGAAATCTGTCCACAGTTGTGGAATCAAACGTGCGGACAAACACTATCAGCACGTTTGATGTTTCAATTTGCCAGATTTCGCGCAGCCCGGCAGGACGCCATGTTGACACCGGAAACGCTGAAGGGACATAATTTTCACCAGAAGGCGTTTATCGGCGCGTGGTTTATGACGTCTGCGTCTTTGTTGAAATACTTGGACCGCAGATCTCAGTCCGGTCACAGATGGTGCCTCTCCAGTAGCTCGCCGCAGTACACTTCTTTTTTTCTTCCTCTTTTCTCTACTCCTGGAATGCGTCAGGGCAGAAAAGGGTACTTTATGTTTACTGTTAACTCTGAATGTTGGGTGACACATACCAAAAGTGACATCCCACTTAAGTCTACCGCTTCGAGCAGAGGAGCGCACTGGGAGTGGCTACTAACATTATCCTAAGACGAGGAAATGCAACGCGAAAACTTCGTGTTATGGCAGGGCAGACTAGGCGCTAAGTCTTGGTTGCAGGGCTGTATCGAATATTCGCTTCGTATTCGCTTCGGGGCCGAATAGTGGACGTAAAAACTATTCGGTATTCGGCCGAATAGTTGCGGTCGGGCCGAATACGAATAGTGGTTACCTTACACCAGTTTCTGGACTGGTGAAAAATAAACATAATTAAGATTTCCTACCTTGGTTCATACTGTCAAGCGTTATCTTTGTGCACCACCTACAAGCGTACCAAGTGAATGTCTGTTTAGTACAGCTGGAAATACCTTCAGTGAGACAAGAAGCTGCCCTAATGCTGACAACATGGAACAAAGGTTTTTTTTTTTTTTTTTGAAAGCTAATGCCGCTTTCATAGATTAACTAAGCTGTCGGTGACAATTTACAAGTTTAGTTACTTGTTATGAAACTAGGAATACTTTCATTCTTAGGTATAAGTTACCACAGACTGACTGACTGAAGGATGTAAAACATGAAATGTTTTTCAATGTTTACTATTCTGTACTACATTTTGTGAAGTAAATTTCAGCGTACATTTGATATTATGGATGTTTTTTTTTCCAGACCTATTTTATACACTATTCGAAAGTGGAAGAATGGGCCTCAGTTTAAATAGTAGGAAGACATAAGTTATGGTGTTATCGAAGAAAAGAATTATTCCTAAATGTGTAATAAAAGTCAATGGTTTTATTTTGGGACAAGTACAGAAATTTAAGTATCTGGGCACATGGATAACATCAGATGGAAGATGCATTGCTGAAAAATAAGAATCAGAATAGGACAGGCAAAAACTACATTTTATAAAATGAAGAACATCTTATGCAATATATCTTTGTCACTGAGGGTTGGAAAAAGAATTCTTGCTTGCTACAAAATCCAGTTTAAACATATGGCTATGAGTCCTGGACAAATGGTAGGCAGGCCAAAACAATTTTTTGATCCATCAGACATGTGGTTGGCTATCCTCCGACTAACGGTGGGCAAATATGGCGGCCGCAAAATATCCAGCCGAGCCGCAGTCACGTGTCAATTGCGCGCTTAATGTACGCTTTTCCGGCGACTATAGCTACCGCCACGTGGCCCACACGCAGCTCACGCGGCGTGGATTGGGGCTAAACTAGATGGCTAGGACTCACGAGCAAGGCTGCAGGAGATGCGGAAGCTGCTGCTCGTGAGTCCTAGCCATCTAGTTTAGCCCCAATCCACGCGGCGTGGGGGCCACGTGGCGGTAGCGGTTGTTGGCGGAAAACCGCCGGAAGACCGCAAATTAAGTAGCCGGAAGCGTGCAATTAACACGTGACTGCGGCTCGGCTGGATATTTTGCGGCCGCCATCTTTGCCGACCGTTAGTCGGAGGATAGCCATGTGGTTTTACAGAACAATGCTTAAAATACCTTGAAAAAAAAAAAAAAAAAAGCAGCCAAGAGGTTTTGAAAGAGGCGGGAGCCCGAAGACAACTACTCACAGACATCAGAAAGAGACAGTCATCATTTTTCGGCCATGTTATGAGAAGAGGGAAAATGGAACATGTGGTGACCACTGGAAAGATTTGTGGAAGGAGGGATAGAGGAAGACAACGAGAGAAGATGCTTGACAGTCTTGTTGCATGGCATGGAGGTGTGTCAGCACACGAACTAATACATGCTGCAGGAGATCACATAATATGGAGAGGCGTAATCGCCCATGCCAGTCGGCAAAGTACCTGATGATGATGATTCACTATTCGTATTCGGCCGAACAATTGGTCCAGCTATTCGTATTCAGCCGAATAGTGTAATAGTGAAAATCACTATTCGGTAAAGCCCTAATATATATATATATATATATATATATATATATATATATATATATATATATTATATATATAGGGGGTTACGTGGTCTCGAGGCATTGTGTCCGTCTAAAGTGCTAGAGGTTCCGGGTTCATTTCCCTGTAACCAACGTGTGGGTTCCGGGACCCTATTATAGGGAAAACAAGAATAGACCCACTGTCTACCCAAAAGCATGTTGTAGACTCGACTAATTGGGAGCTTCCTTCGAAGTCGGAGTGCATCTGCCTAAGAGGCAAGGAACCAGCAGTCTGCATACAAATGAGTCAGATCTGTAAAACGGATGCACACGCAACACTCAGGTTCTGGAACAGGACTGCAGTCCAGCAGTGGATAAACAACCAGAACTTTCCGCCAGAGTTTACAGCTGGTGACCGGCGAAGAAGAAGAAAAAGATTTCCCGGTAAGGGCTGGGATTTTTTCACATGGACTTGGACTACTAGTAATTCCCCGCTGCTCTCTAAGTAGTGAAATCAGACGCCCTTGTACATTGCTGCGCTCGTAAAATTTCCCTTGGCAGTTTAAGATCGAAAAGAGTAACCTAACGGCGCTGCCCGGGCAACATTTGGAGAAAAGAATCTATCCAAAATATTTCAGGATCCTCGTCGGTGCTACAGAGCCTGTGCACTGTGCTGAGCTTCTTTAGACTCAGACTTGAAAAGAAAGAACGGAGCACTTATGAGCACTTATGTGTCGCACCCGTGTGCCATGATGTTGATCCGTTGTTCAAAACCTCAAACTTTATTTACTTATATATTTTAACGTTTTCGTAAAACGATGAAATCTAAACTCGGTACTGGTAGCATATAACAATCCCAGAAACCGCTGTTGAAATAATATGAAACGTATGAAACATTTAGCCGTTTGCTTGTCTTGTAGGGGAGAAGGAAGGAGGCTAGCCTAGCCTCAAGAACATTATTTGAGGGAAAGATTAGGAGGAAGGGAGTGGGGGGGGGGAGAGATACTTAGGCTCTTAGCATAATCTACTTTAGATGGGCCATGGGACTGACGCCGTCAGCTTGACGTGACGTCACCCTCCGGGCTCACAACACGGACGTAAACAAATTTCAGTAATGCAATGGATGTCTTAGAAATAGGGTACCCATATGTCCCGTTTTCACTCTGACAGTTTCCATGTTTTTTTTTTCGGTGCGTCCCGAATAGAACATGTAAATAGGTTAGTTAGTTGCATAACCTTTACAGGACGGTGCAGAACCAGCCCAGCATTTTTTTTTTGCTAATGTGGTTTTTCTAGGCAAAATTTACGTTAAGTAGTTTGCCATTGCCCCTGAATGGTCACTTTTTGGTACCACTGTCGAACTTAACACAAGACAAACAGTCCGCAAATGGGATCGAACCCGGCACCCCGTAATTACGAAGCGCGTTCGCAACACCTAAGCGACAGACGCCGACATATATATAGGTGTATATACATATACAAACTAAAAGGCAAAACATATAGATCTACATTAGCAAACAGATCTACACTACATAAGTGGAACCAAAAAAATCAAGGCCAGCAATTGACTGACTGACTGACTTTCTACCCCACTAGGACATCACACAAGCGATAAACACTCGATGACACAAAGTGTCACCATGCGGATGAGGATCGCCGTGGAGAGGTCCCAGAAACCGCGTTCAGACAATTGGCCATATTTATGGCCTGCCTATATTGCGGCCCCCGGCAAAAGCCAGGGTGGAGCTTCAAATAAAAAATTTCATCATGAAAAGGACGATAGAGAATATACAAACAGAGGCCAGCAATCTAACTAGAGAAAAAACAGTTGAAAGTAGGTCACTCTCAGCTTCCGGTGTGCTATCTTTGTTTTCCTAATGTAAAGAGCCTCTCTTTTTTTTTTTTTTTTACTTTCGGCATTATCTGAGGAGAAAAGATGCCCAATCCCAGAGAAGAATTTACAATCCTGTTATTGTTGAAACCAAGACATTCCGCGCCACGAATCCAAGCAGGTCTGTGATGGACAGGGGCAGGCGTGGTAACATGAGCCACTCAGCCCAGCTCCAGAATTGTAGGCCCTATGATCAACACCTCAAGCATGATGTGCACAAATCCCGATCGGCTCTATTCAATCGTAAGTTTTTTATTTGTCTGAGGGCCGGGGGAATTAAACCTGAAGTCCGGATCAAGATAGGGAGTATGCATTTATGACTGACGCTGCGTTCTTATCGTTTACATCCTCAGTAAAACAGGACGACCTAAGGGGCTGCGTGGTCTCGATGCATAGCGTCCGCCTCGAGTGCTGGAGGTCTCGGATTTTAGGCCCTGGTGAAGGCTAGGATTTTTTCACGTGGACTTCTAGTAATTTGAACTGGTCTCTGGGTAGTGAGATCGGACGCCCGTGTGTATTGTTGCGCACGTAAAAAAATCCCCTGGCAGTTGGAAATCGAAAAGAGTAGCCTGACGGCGCTGCCCGGGCAAAAATTTGGAGTTAAAAATCTACCCAAAGTATTTCAGGATCCTCGCCGGTGCAACAGAGTACGTGCACGGGGCTGAGATTTTTCAGACTCAAGACTTGAGTTAGAAATAGAACGGCGCACTTATGGGTTACTACCCTTGTGCCATGATGTTGATCCGTTGTTTAAACCTTAAAATAACACACGGCGACTAGCCAGTTGAACGTGGAGCAAGTTAGACATGTTTTTTTTAATACAATTTGGTAGGTAGGTGGGTGCCTTTGATAGAAAGAAAAGAAAAAACGTCACGTTCAACCAGCATTCCCGAAGGGGGATCTTTCGGTTATAATTGTGACTAGATTTTTTGTGCCACATAAAATGGCTTAGCATTGCACACCACCAAGAGGTCTGAAAAGAGACTTCTGCAGTGTTGATGCGATGGACTGGATTGAAAATTTGGAAACAAAAATGATAGAACTTAGTGACTTTTGAAATCTGCTCCTTAGTTGAGCTGCGACTTTATCAAGTCCGTGTTAATTTGCTGATTCGTGGTCGTAGTTTTTCTTTGTGGCGTTTGGTTGCGCCTGGTATTCCAATTTTGCTTTGTGGGCCATTCCTTTCTATCAGCGTAAAGTTGGTCTTGGCGAGTTATGTTTTGGATCTGCCATAGGTTACTGATCTTATTTCTGAGGTTTTCGCTGGTTGACAAGCACACTGTCCCTGATTGTGCCAATGTTGATGCGATCTGACTGACTGACTTATTACCCTAGGACATCACACAAGCAATAAACACCCGATGACACAAAGTGCCACCATGTGGATGAGGATCACCGTGGAGAGGTCCCAGAAATCGCGTTCAGACAATTGGCCATACTCATGGCCTGCCTATATAGCGGCCCCTGGCAAAAGCCAGGGTGGGGCTTCAAATAACAAAAAATTTCGTCCTAAAAAGGACGAAACTGGATATAGCACACCGATCGTCGGAGTGCACCTACATTGATGCGATCACAGGAGACAGACCCACACACTGTCCCGACCGGTGACGGTCCTCTAACGGCGAGCCAATGGGCGACCTTGTCGGCGACGTCTACAAATCGAATCGAATCTTCGGTTACACGCTCATGATCACACAAAACGGAAGTGGGTTGCCAAAGTCGAGTGAGGCGGAAGTTAGTAGCGACATCTAGTGTGTAATGTCCACCCCCGTGGGAGCCATGTTTATATCTAATTGTTGAACATCACAGGTCCCAGGTCATCAGTCTCACCTGACGGTTCTGAGTTTTACGATTATAAACATAATTATAACATCTAACAACGTTCCGGGTAATCAAAGTGTTGAGATGGGATATTAGTTGCTAAATCTGATTGAATTTATTTGATGTGTTTTAATTTTTAGAGCGTCAGTGATTTAGACGTTGCCAAGGCGATTCGTAATTTAGAGTTGCCGGGTTAGATCCCAGCTGCAGGCGATTTGACAGCAAACCGACTTGCGTTGGTTTCCACAGTGGCATCGCGAGTCAACAGTTTAGTAATCAGGGGCAAACTACTCTACGAAAACATTGCTTAGTGAAATCCCAAACAAGCAAAAATTGCCGGGTTGGTTCTGCAACGTCCTTTAATGGATACGCAACTAACTTTTTTCTTTTAACTGTCTTATTATTTATAAAGTACTGATCAGTACACTGGCTCCTAAATTGTTGTTGTGTTTGTTATTCGACCTTTGCTTCGTTGATATAAATTTCTGTAACCTATGCGGCCATTTATGTTGTTTGAGATACATTTTGTCCGTATTTCATAGTTGTGGATTTCAAGCTGTAGGAATGACATGCCAATGTGGATACCCATTTTTGGGGTGCCTATTTAGCTATGTCTAAGTCGATGCGAACGCTTTGTAATGTCGGAGTGCCGGTTCGATCCCAGCTGCGGGCCATTCGCCTTGCGTTGGTTTCGACAGTGGTATCAGGGGGCGACCGTCCAGAGGGAAATGGCAAACTACTGGACCTAAATTTGCCTAGAGAAACCACACAACAGCCAGGGGCTGCTGGGGTGGGTTCTGCAACGTTCTCTAAAGGATACGCAACTAACCTTTAACTTGGCTATGTTCTTAGTACGCTTGTTTCCATAGCGAGGCGCACACGCCATTTTGAGGTGACAGATTTGAATCCAGGCACGGCAACTACAGCTTTAGATTTGTCTGTTTTCTAGTGTGTCCTTCTATCTTTCTACTTCTTTCTATGAGTGCTGATCAGTACACTGTCTCTTTATTAATGATATATCTACAATAGTTACACGGCTTCAAGGGTTTCCCCCTCTGTTTATTTATCTAAACAGTAGAGCACTTGAGTTCCAAAGCATGAAAGTTCCATTCACATCAACCCTTCCACCCCCTCCTCCCAACAACCTGGAGAGCACTTGAGTTCGGTGTTCATGGGATCTGTTACTTGCACAACCGGACCCCATCCGCCATTCATCCCCACCACAAATGGACCGCACTACGACAACTAACGTCTAGAATCGAAGTTAAGCTTCATCGACCAATATATGACTAACCGGCTCTTATTACAGGAAAACATCGCTTTGATCAAACGTTATTATTTTCCAAAGTTTTTTTTATCTATCCCAGCGGTTCTCAACCTGTGGGTCGAGACCTTTTTTTTTTTCTGTCGAAGGATCCTTTCATAGAGGTCGCCTAAGACCATCGGAAAACACATATTTATCAAAGTTATGAAGAAGCAACGAAAATAATGGTATGGCTAGGGGTCACCGCAATATGAGGAACTGTAGTGAAGGGGCGCGGCATTAGGAAGTTTGAGAGCCACTGATCTATCCTTCTTCTTCAGCGATCTCTGGTCATGCGCAATATCCACTAGGGGCCATAAACTGGGATGTCCTCTCAAGGTCTTTTAGGTTTCCCCAGAGCGTAGTTGTCAGTTCTACTGGGTGTTGCCATCTGTTGCTCCGCAGCTCCGACAAGAGAGGACAGTCTTGCAGGTTCTTGTTCTTGAGTCTGTTCAGCATGATGACACTGGCAGAGAGCTGTTTGGCTCATACCTTATTCAAAACCTAAAAATTGTTTTCAGTGCTTTTGACAAAATACAAAGGAGAATGAATCGGGCGGAGGATGACCCGGGAGAAAAACATCAGGAAGATAAGGATAAGAGGAACACTTCGGGACACAGACAGGAGCGGTCAAGCTTTTAGCATAGACTGGACTCGGCGGATTGTGCGGAGGAAACCTCTTATTGGTTCAGAAGACAAGAAGGCGTTTACCAGCAGGCTCTGTGGAGAGCTTCATACAAGACAGGTCACTTAGGACGCCTTGGTTATCCACTGCACGTAGGTCCATTTCCAATCGTCTCGACATTGTCCTACCATTGGATCAAGATGGACACAGGCGAGAGAGTGAGGTCGACGAGTTGCGCAGCTCTTCCTCACTTAAATCCAAGTCCTTACGCAAGTCACTTTCATCCAGCTGTCGTCATCATCATCCAAAAATAATGGCAAGATCCAAATACTGTGGTTCTTGATAGGGCAAACCCGCCTAGCATCAACACGATACTAAAGAATTATCAGCTGCGTTTAGTTGGCCACCTAGCCCACATGCCAGAATATCGCCTCCCAAAGAGAATATTTTATAGCGAGCTCCAGCAAGGGAAGAGGTCTCAGTGAAGACAGAAAACGCGCTATAAGAACACTCTTAAGACTGCTCTCAATTCTTTTGGCATCAACACAGCGACGTGGAAGGCTCCTGCAAAGACCGTTCTGAATGGCGTACATACCTCAGGCATGGTGCATCTGCCTGCCAGGCAGCGGAGGTTCCACATGCAGAGAAACGGAGGCAGACTAGAAAGAATGCTAACCTCATAATTACTGCGGCTTCCATCTGTTGTCCGCACTGCTCAAGAACTTTCCAGGCTCATATTGAACTAATCAGTCACCTTCGTACTCATATTCATTGATCATTACTACTTTGGATGAATAGTGGTATTTATCACTCGTGATAGACGAACAACAACAGCACAGGAACATAAAGCCATAGAGCTGGCTCACGTACCACAGTCTTAGCCAGGCAGGTAGTGCCAATAAACTAGACCACAAATATAACCGGAGACGTTTATGGAACGTGGTCGCGTTTTTGATTTGTGTGTGTGTCTACAATGGAACTGGAATTGGAATCCTAAACAGTATTATTTCTCAAAAACATGGAATACTTCGAGCCTTTTAAACGACATAATGATCGAGAGATAACAATAATGGAAGATATGCTTTCTGGAAGAATCAGGTCACTGCAGTTCCAACTTCGCAGCAAACGGATCAGCCCTTAAATTGCCCCGTTCCTGGGCCAACAAAATCCACACTGTCACTTGTGGAAACAAATATAACTGGGTGCTTTATTAATATCCTACCCCAGGTGACGTCACTGGAAAGTCTAATATTTTAGAGGGTGCTAAGATTGGGTTTCCCGACTCTCTGATGCTTTTAGCGACCCCAAAACATCTAAAAACTGGCCCTAACCCCAACCCTAACCCACCTACGTCCCACGAGAGAGTGCAGCCTAGGTCCCACGACTGCATGCAGCCTATCTACCACCCACCGAAATATTAGACTGTCCCGTTACCTGTGGATTTCCCCTGTTTGGGGTAGGATATTAATAAAGCACCTATAATTGATAAAGACTGCAGTCGCAGCAAAGCCAGTAGCATACACAGGCACTGAATGCATAAGGCAGCCATCAGAAGTGCCAACACAGACAGTTTGACACTGGAAATTTTGTTTAACGTCTATGTAAGTAACCACTACAACAGATCAGTAGTTAATCGTTTAGGCACCACCAGCTGTCTCTGGCAACAGGCTACTCGCCATTTTCTGAAACTGCAGCTCACAACAGGAGTCACGTTGGGCGATGGAATGTTGAATTGAGAAGCGACATGACAGCACCTGGGATACTCCTATAAGCAGCAAGCGAAGAGTTCCAGTTCCGATGGCACCAATAACTGTCTGACCGTATACGCGTCTCGCCTTTCCCTTTAGTTTGGTGATCGAAAAGCATTTGAAATTAAATCTACAGCTCACGGTGTTGCTCCCTGCACTCACTTCAGTAGCCGGGCCATGGAACTATATCCTCTCAGTCTATATATGGATACTAATGCAAGAGCTTTTGAAAGACACACAAATGTGACAGAACTACAAACAGTAAACATGCCTATATGTCTTATTGACAGGAGGTATCGGAAAGAAGAGACAGGGGACGACCAGCACGACGGAGAGCAGATATTGGACGGTGGTCACTGGTTGTCATTGTTCCCCTCTAGGATTGCTGTCCACAGGATTAACACCTCAAAAATGAGAATAAAACCAGAGCAAGTGTCAGAAACCTTGCCCAACAATTTAAAGTTAGTTGCGTATCCTTTAAAGGACGTTGCAAAACCAATCACAACATTGTTTGGCTGTTGTGGTTTTTTTGGGGGCAAATTTACGTCCAGTAGTTTGCCATTTCTTTCTCGGCGGTTGGCTTCTCGATAACACTGTCGAAACCAACGCAAGGCGCAGGGCTTGCAGCTGGGATCGAACCCGGCACCCTGGCATTATGAAGCGTTTGTATCGCCTTAGCCACAGACGCCGACCCACAGTTATGTTAGGACACCTCTACGGCTGGCAAGTAACAGGCAGTCCATGTGGGAATTATGATCATCATTATCAACATAATCATTGTCCTGTTCTGTCATCATATGCCATACAGGGCTTGATGTCTACTTCCCATCCCGTTCTATACTGAGCAATGCCTTGAGATCATCAAATAGAGTCCTTCATATAGCGCCATCTTCTTTCTCATATACCTGACGTTACCAGTGGTTGTCCAGACAGTTCTCTGATTTCTTCACCTTGTTGAAATGATCACACTACAATAGAAGATGACTACACGTGAAATGTGCTGACTCCGCAAGGTCACTAACAACACAAGAAGAGACATCATTATCATCATCATGTAGCAGGTCCTTTGCAGAACGTCGCTCTCATCACGGTCTGCCTGAAAGAAACTCGATCTTACGCCAGCTCTCCCACCTCATGCACTTTCACACTCAAGGAGTCACTTATATCCTGTGCCCATCTTCGTGTTGGTAGGCCCCTGCCCCTCCTTTTTGGTACCATGCCTTCTGCTATAATTTTTTTCCAATCTTTCGTGGCACTTGATATGACCACAATAAATCATCTTCCAAGACGGGATGCTGTTTATTTGCCAATCTTCCTTGATTTTTAGATTTTTCAAGATGTCAATATTTCTCCTCTTACAAGAAGAGAAACGGTTACAAATACCAGCACTGGAGAGACATTTTGCGACAAAGAATGAAATGGTTCTGTCATCTAGTGAGAATGCAGCCAGGCCAAACTGCATATGAAACCTTTTAGAGCAAAAAATATGGGAGGAAGGTGAGAGTAAGACCAAGAAAGAGATGGATAAACGGTGTAGCCGAAACCTGCAAAAAGCTGAACAAATCCATCACACAAGCCACCCGAGAAGCGCAAGACAAATAAAGAAAACCACGATCATGGGCTACAACTGGATAACTCTGAGACAACTAAAGAAGAAGAAGAAGAAGAAGAAAGAAACTTTTTTTTCCCTGTTGAAACAGTAGTGAAAAGAAGTTTTTTTCTTTTGTTGCCTCAATGAATGAGGTTGCTCACTGATATATTTTGTTGCCTCAATGATATGAGGTTGCTCACTGATATATTTTGTTGCCTCAATGATATGAGGTTGCTCACTGATATATTTTGTTGCCTCAATGATATGAGGTTGCTCACTGATATATTTTGTTGCCTCAATGATATGAGGTTGCTCACTGATATATTTTGTTGCCTCAATGAATGAGGTTGCTCACTGATATATTTTGTTGCCTCAATGATATGAGGTTGCTCACTGATATATTTTGTTGCCTCAATGAATGAGGTTGCTCACTGATATATTTTGTTGCCTCAATGATATGAGGTTGCTCACTGATATATTTTGTTGCCTCAATGATATGAGGTTGCTCACTGATATATTTTGTCGCCTCAATGATATGAGGTTGCTCACTGATATATTTTGTCGCCTCAATGATATGAGGTTGCTCACTGATATATTTTGTCGCCTCAATGATATGAGGTTGCTCACTGATATATTTTGTCGCCTCAAGATATGAGGTTGCTCACTGATATATTTTGTTGCCCAATGTCATGATTTCTTGTATTTCTCTTGCGCTTCTCGGGTGGTTTCGTTGATGGATTTGTTTACCTTGTTTTGGAGATTTTAGCTACACCATTTTTAAAATAATTTTTATTTATTTCACCATTTACTGAAATAAACAGAACAATACGTAGACATTGCTTACCTATGAACTGTGAATCCTTCAGCGCCGAGACAAGGGACAGAACTCCAGTAAACACCAGAAGTGACGACACAAGAACCATGCCGGAAGTGATTTCTCTAGCAGCCATTTTACGGTCGACGTGTTTACTGGGACAGCCTCGAGACGTGGACACAAATCTTGACGCTGTAAGAGAGTTAAAGAGATTTGTACTCGCAGCAACTGTGTACACACCAATGTCCTCTCAGCTTCTCATTGTCCAGACACAATGTACAGTTAGTTCGATCACACAAAAACCGGTTAAAGAGTTTATAATAAAAATATTTTGCAAATTTGTTGTACACTTCAAGCGGCCAGTGTTCGTTCAGTGTGTGACATGAATCGTCACAGTTGCTGCTGGTGAATGAGGTCGTTTACTGATGGGCAAGTCAATGCTGTTTTAGCTGTATCTATAAACTAAGGGGAGGGGGAGGGGTGGGGATAATGACATTTAGATAAACAGACAGATAGATAAACAGACAGATAGACATATAGATAGATAGATAGATAGATAGATAGATAGATAGATAGATAGATAGATAGATAGATAGATAGATAGATAGATAGATAGATAGATAGATAGATAGATAGATAGATAGATAGATAGATAGATAGATAGATAGATAGATAGATAGATAGATAGATAGATAGATAGATAGATAGATAGATAGATAGATAGATAGATAGATAGATAGATAGATAGATAGATAGATAGATAGATAGATAGATAGATAGATAGATAGATAGACAGACAGATAGATAGACAGACAGATAGATAGACAGACAGATAGACAGACAGATAGATAGACAGACAGTTAGATAGATAGATAGATAGATAGATAGATAGATAGATAGATAGATAGATAGATAGATAGATAGATAGATAGATAGATAGATAGATAGATAGATAGATAGATAGATAGATAGATAGATAGATAGATGGATGGATAGATAGATAGATAGATAGATAGATAGATAGATAGATAGATAGATAGATAGATAGATAGATAGATAGATAGATAGATAGATAGATAGATGGATAGACAGACAGTTAGATGGATGGATGGATGGATAGATAGATAGATAGATAGATAGATAGATAGATAGATAGATAGATAGATAGATAGATAGATAGATAGATAGATAGATAGATAGATAGATAGATAGATAGATAGATAGATAGATAGATAGATAGATAGATAGATAGATAGATAGATAGATAGATAGATAGATAGATAGATAGATAGATAGATAGATAGATAGATAGATAGATAGATAGATAGATAGATAGATAGATAGATAGATAGATAGATAGATAGATAGATAGATAGATAGATAGATAGATAGATAGATAGATAGATAGATAGATAGATAATCGTGGTATCGAAGACGGTAGCTCTCCTGCCTAGTCACTCAGTAATCCTACGTTCAGAACCACCGCCGAGGCTTTTCTTTCTTTTCCTTAACCAAGGCTTCCGGGTTGGTTCCAGCTTACAACCGGATTCCGCCGATACCTTCTGTCTGGAAAGAATGTTGAATGCTGAATTAAGAATCAACATGACAACACTCGGGACATTCCCATAAGTGCTCAGTTCCCATATTCAGCAGCAAGCGAAGAGTTCCAATTCCGATGGCACCAGTAACTGTCTGATTGTACATCCGTCTCACCCTTCCCCTGAGTGTTGAGCGTCGGCCAGATCTCTGGCTTGTTTGGAAAGACGAGGCTGGCAGTGAACAAAATAAAGAGTCTATGGTGTGTGTGTGTGTGTGTGCGCGCGCGTGTGTGTGTGCGTGGGCGAGTGTGTGTGTGCGCGCGTGTGCGTGTGTGCGCGCGCGTGTGTGTCTACGAGTGGTAGCAGTTATCGTAATAGTGATAGTAAAAATGACCTTTTTTCAGGCCTTCAGGCGTAAGGGGCATATAGGGCTAGACTTATATTTGTATAAATATGCACTCGGTGGGTGATGTGGTCAACATCTTGCCGGCCGCCTTTTCTTCTCATGTGGTACCTGGTACCAATTGAAGGCTGGGTCGACGTGGGAGCCAAGGTCATTGTAGTGGTGATAGTACAGATAGTAATGTCGGCGTTTGTGGCATAGGCGTTGCGAACGCGCTTCGTAATGCCGGGGTGTCGTTGATCTTCTGTATGTTGTCCAGGCCTCGGGTTGGGCACCTGTTTCTAGGATAACTGTGACGAGAAGCAGACTGTCCTCGACTGGTCAAAGTTGCAGTCTCACTGTCATCACTCTAATCTTTTATAACTTTCTGACGGCATTCTCTAAGTAAGGTACTTACAATTTGTTTTTCTCTGTGTTATCTATGTGTAAAGTTCTTCCACACACACACACGTACGCGCGCGCGCATTCACACGCACACACACACGTACTCATACGCGCACGCACACTCTTTCGACTTTTGAGAAATGACTGGCTGAACTTTGAGCTCTCAGTTGGACACTCCGGTTACAATGTTCAGTAAGGTGACGGAAGTTAACATCTTCCTCCCCCGTCGGTTGGGAGGTGGAGGTGGGGGGGGGGGGCAGACCCCCCACCCCACCTAATCTGCACAGTTCGTGGCGACTACACTGGCCACGCACCCCTAATTCCTCGGCTGAATTGTAATTTTCAGACAGCGGTACGAGAGTCGCACTGTGGAAGATATTAGGGCCTCGCCTCGTAGCTTTTGCAAAGACAATAGTGGTACATGTAGCCAACCTCTGTTGTGGAGACGGCACGAAACATTATTTATTAAAGCGTGGTAAAAACAAGCAGTAGCCACAGTTTCTTTGTTTCTTTGTTTGTTTGTTTTTGATTTCTCTCTGTCATTCTTTGTTTCTTTTTCTTTTTATTCTGCTTGTTGTAAATTCAGCTTATTTTTATCCAATGGAGAAGAGAACGAAGTCAGACAAGATTGAGCAGGAGAACAGTCAGGTGGTACTCACGTAGAAATACTACCAGATGTGGGCCTATAAACACTTCTACATCTTAGTACCTGACAATGTGTGGCAAAAGTGAGCAGCGAAGGGGGTAGGAGGGGTTCGCATTTTCAGTATATCCCTCAGCGTGTGGCGACTGCTGACACCAGCTCTGTGTTGGTTTAGTATTCTTCTGTGGCTACCTGTAGAGTGTTCTTGTCTGGCAGTAATATTCTTGCAGTCTTGTAGATTGAATGCTGTTGACAGGCTAGTTTGCTTTGAAGTTAGAATCTTTAGAATGTCAATCTCTTTTCTTCTACGTCCATGCTATTCTAAGAATCTTTCTGTAGGATTTCAGCTCCGAATGCCTGATTGTCTACTATAAATATTGTGAGATAGCCCACTACTCACACCCGGATGTTGATACAGGGAAGATGTTTACTGTCACAGTTTTGACTTTGATTTTCGTTCTCATCTACACATCGTTTTCACTGTTAATTTTTGTTCAATCTTTGCACTGCAGTGGAGAATGAGAAGCAACAACGAAATTCATAATCTGTTCAAATCACCACTGATCACTGGCATCATGGGAGCTAAAAGACTGAAATTTGGGGCATACTGAGAGAATGTCAGATGACAGAGAAGTAAAAACTGTATACACAAGGGAGATGAATGGTCGTAGTCCTCGAGGCAGACCAAGAAGACGATGGAGAGATAATATCCAGACAGACCTGCTAACGCTTTGTGTCACCAACTGGAAAGAGAGGGCCAACCAGAGAGATGAATGGAAGCGGGTGATATCTGCAGGAATGAACCTCAAGGGCTTGGAAAGCTGAAGAAGAAGAAGAAGAAGACTACAATGACCATCCCTATGTATACTTTAAAACAATTTAAGACAGTGACATTGACAAGACATTAAGGATCTTTTGCAACATTGTGGTGGAAGCAAAGTTCTGGAAAAAAAAAAAAAAAAAAAAAACCTGCTGAATGGGGATGATATGAGTCAGTGTACATTAATTGCTCATGAGAAGGATAAAATTTGAAAACATTATGACGATTGGAAAGTAGGAGGAGGGAAGAGACAGACGGAGACCAAGAAAGAAGTTGAACAGTTTGTCATCATGGCATGAACGATCATCTGTCAGACCTGACTGATAGTATGCGAGACAGGAGGTTGTGGATAGACATGACTACCAACACTACACAGCATGGGCTATAAGCAGAAGATAGTGAGGATGATATACAAATAAAGTCTTATTTTAAATTTTCTGTGCCCTGCCATGAACAATAAAGACTTAAGTACTTACCTTCTTTCCGCCCTAATCTCTTTAAAAAGTCGAACTGGTTAACCCCACGAAACTAATATGTTTCCGCTGTTGTTTCCAAGTAATAATTTTTAATATTACCAATTTTCCTGTGTTGTCAACAAAGGCGGGTCTGCGGCGTCGTGCTCGCCAGTAGAAATACAAGCCAAGGAATCTGGATTGACCGCTAAAACTCTCTTAAATACCAGACAGGAATAAAACAATCACGTGTTTGGATACTAAATGGCGGACAGAATGATAAATGGTGTGTGGGGGCTGATGGCCATACCTGCTGGACGTGAGGGAGGCGTATTGCGCACTGTCGTTCAAGGAGGGAGTTCCCGCCCGTGAAATATACCTGGTGCCAGCCAGGTAAAGTAAACTAAAGGGTGGTTAAAGTCGCTGGGGTGCAGCGGCTAGACGCTCGCCTCTGGATTCGAACGTCGTGGATTCAGGTCCTGGCGCGGGGCGACTTTTTTTTCTTCTTCAAAAATGACCTTGGCTCCCAGGTTGACCCAGCCTTAAATGGCTACCAAGGAAAGTGTTAGGAAATAAAGTCGGTCGGCATGATTTTTGACCACATCATTCACCGAGCCTATTCCTGTGTAAAACATAGATCTAGCCCTATATGCCCAATACGCCTAAAGGCGTTTTTCGGAGAGCTCTGGAGCTCGTCGCTACAGCTACATAGCTCATGCTTTGAGAGAGAATATTCAAAGGATACTAACTACCTGGGTGCTCTGAAGTGATGCTTGCCACTCTGCATGGAGCATACCTGTCTCTACCTTTCCCAACATGCTCTGCGGGTCAGTGACCATAACAGCTAATTCTCAAGCCAGTGTGCGAGGCTCTAGACATTCGGCTTTCTGTACTTCAGAAAGAGATGACGCAACCTGGGATCATCCCCGTGTGGGTTTCGGCGATCCATTGAGGGTAAACAAGACTAGACCCACTGCCTCCCCAAAAAGCTTGTGTGGCACGTCGACATACTGACGGCTTCTTTCGAAATCACGAGAGTGCATCTGCCTGAGAGGCAAGAAACCAATAGACTGCACATAAATAATTCAGATCGGTAAAACGGATCTTATGGAGTAAGACTAAAGTAGACAGGTGGACGAACAGCCAGAATTTACAGCCGGTGAAGGCGAAGATATTAAATGATATAGAATAATACCCGTTGCAATGAAATCGATCCTATAAGCAAATAAGATTCCATCCCACCAGGACATCACACAAGCGATAAACATCCGGTGACACAGAGTGCCACCACGCGGATGAGAATCACCCTGGAAGAGGTCCCAGAAACTTCGTTCAACCGTTAGGTAATATTAGGGTCCCCGACGACAGCCAGGGTGGGGTTTTACAATAAAGAAAAATTGTTGACACTTTAGTCAGAACACTGAGTGAAGAAAACACAGATGAAGGTGATGCTATAGTTTACACAGATGGGTCAGTAATTAAGTGAAGTGAATGGGCCTTCACAGTAAGCTCAAGGGGGAAAACCATCAAGGAGATGAATGACGCCTTTGCTGTTACGACTAGTAGCCTTGAAATGGAAACTGTGGCTGTAACAAGGGCTTTAGCATGGCTTGGTACTAAAAGATTCACACAAGTATGCTTTCTTAGTGACTCGATGAATATGCTTTAAAAAATCGAAGCTGGATTTATCAGGCAAGAATGGATTGAAACACTAAGTACTTCACGAATATCTGCCCTAACCTTTATCTTTGTGCTAAATCATGCGGGTGTTCAAGGGAACGAGCGTGCAGACTATCTTGCTGACACTGCAGTTGCTATGGCTGGCCTAGTACTGGACAGAGGTGATGTTATCAATGCTATAAGCTGCACTTACCGTACCGAGGAGCATGCCAAAGGACATGACTCCATAGCCCTGTCTAGACTGATGGACATGGGGGTGCAGCCTGGAGCTGCAAGAAATGAACATTTCACTAAGGGGACAAGAAGTTTCATTAACCAACACAGAACATGTGTTATCAGTCGTTTTACACTTGTGGAGCTTTTGAGGAGGAGATCGGAGCACCTATGGATCTGTCCGGAGTGCTGTGATGATAAAAAATCCTTTCTATTCACTAATCAATAATAAAGAAAAATTGCTTCCCGTATTGGGGGACGGTTATTTTTCAGTCGATCCTCTCGATTTAGGGAAATGTTCTTTTTAAGTAATGGGTTTTGAGAATCACTGGTTAATAAAATAACTAAAGATAAATAGCAATCCCTTTGTAGATTCTGCCCTGGTAGTAATAGTGATCCAGAAGCCTAGGTGGAAGTATGTAAACGAGAGCCCAGTGGGAATTCGTTTTTTTTCCACTCCAAGTTTTAAGATCAGATCAAGCCTAGACACAGCGAAGAGACACGAGTCTGCAGACCAGTCGAAGAACTGACCACAGCCATTCGGGGTAAATTGGTTAGAGTTATTTAGTCAAACTGGTTGGGTTTATTTACTGATTGGTGCCTTTTTTGTGGGCTGGATTAAGCATTGCACACTTCCATCATTTGTTGTGTGAGGTTTGGTTGAAGAGAACTTCATAGTTGTGTGAGGTTTGGTTGAAGAGAACCTCATAGTTGTGTAGTATTCAGTTGTAATGTGCCACCATATTGGCTCCATCTGGTACAGCAAGCAGCGTTTCGCAAAACACCTTTATTTTTGTTCCGGTGCATGCTGGTGTGAAAGACAATGAGAGAGCAGACGCCCTGCTGCTGTGCGACTATCAGGAATGGGCTATATATGGACAAGAGAGGCATCATCAATGCCATACGAGAGATTAAACGCTGTAAAGATTTCAGTTTCGTGGAAAATGGTTTTTCAATGAATAGACTGCATACGCTGGCTGTACAAGTTGAAGCTGCGAGAGAAGAAAACCATCCAGGAACCACCCTTCGTTACCCCAACAAGAACAGAATGGTGTTAGCCTTAAAACACATGGAGACATACACAGGAGAAGATCCGATAACGTATGGTCATGTCCCATGTGAGATGCAGATGATCTTTGAATGACTGCTGCTGCTGTTTCTTCTTCTTCGTCTTTGTCGTCGTCTTCGTCATCGTCTTCGTCGTCATCGTCTTCGTCGTCTTCGTCGTCGTCTTCGCCGTCGTCGTCTTCGTCTTCATCGTCGTCTTCTTCATAAGAAGAATAAAAAGAAGAAGTAGAAGAAGAAGTAGAAGAAGAAGAAGAAGAAGAAGAAGAAGAAACATAAGAAGAAGAAGAAGAAGAAGAAGAAGAATAGACGGCGGTTGCGGCGACGGCAGCAACAACAACAGCCGTCGCCAGTCGCCGAAGATGAAAAGACATTTAACACAACCTAGGCATGTGATTTGTATCTAGTTGTGATGACCTAAGGGGAAGAAGTGTCATTGAAGAAGAGTTCTGAACTACTTCAAGCGGAGCACGGTTAGAGTTAACGAACATTTGTTTTAACCTTCAGCTACAATGCAGCCCAACATGAGAACGCGCATACAGTTTATCACAGGAAGAAGAGAAATATTTTGTTCATAAATTTTCCACGATTAGTTTTTTTTTTTTTAATTATTCATCGAACAAGCGGGCGATTCACCGAGCAAGGTGTGTCGGGTTGTATTTTAACCATGAAATCAGAATATTGCGAAGCCCGTGAGGTCATCAAAGCACATGATTTACGCAATTCTCTCTCTGTAATAAAGTCGAGATAACGGTGGGGCCCATTCAAAGTCCCAAATGTTGGTGATTTACTAGATCGGGCATAATGACCTAATGTCATTATTGGGGACTTGAATAAATGAGCAGATAAAATCAGGAATAAGGCCATAAGAGGAAAAAGAAAGCACAAATGGTTCGACCATTTACACATAATATTTTGTGACGCCATACCATTCAGGGCATGAATTAATCAAGAAAAAGAAAGTGTATTGATCGGCACTCGTAGAAAGAAGTAGCAGGATAGAACATACCAGACAACATAAAAATCGAAAGCTATAGTTGCCGGGAATTGAACCTGTCATCTCCAGACGGTGTGTGCTCCTCGACATGAATACAAGTGCAATAAGAACATGGTCAACCAGGCACCACACTTTCGGTTACTTGATTAATTCATAACATTTAACGGCCTCAAAGGTCCCCCCCCCCCTCTGTTTATTCATTCAGGGCATCACTGACCGACCACCAGGACGTCCCACCGAGCGACAAACACCACCTGACACAAAGTGCCACCACTCTGATAAGGATCACCCGTGAACAGGTCCGAGAAACCCTGTTCAACCCATAGGCTGGGTTATATTAGAGCCTCCATCAACAGCCAGGATGGGAGCTTTAAAAATAAAAAAAAACTGCGTCTGACATTGGGGCGCAGTAATTAATAGGAAAAACATTAAGAAAAGGGGAGTCGCCGTGGCCGAACGGCTAGACGCTCGCCGCGGATCAGAAAGTCGTGGGTTGGCTCCCTGGCGGAGCCAGAAATTTTCAAAAATTACCTCAGCTCCCAGGTCGACCCAGCCTTGAGTGGGTACCGAGTGCAGTCCCGGGAAGTAAAGACGACCGGCGTGATGCTGACCACATCACCCAACCTGTGCCGATGGTCTATAAGAGGAAAAAGAAAGAACAAATTGTTTGACCATTTACAGAATATCTTGTGACGCCATACCATTCAGGGCATGAATTAATCAAGTAACAGAAAGTGTATTGATCGGCACCCGTAGAAAGAAGTAGAAAGATAGAACATACTAGACAACATAAAAATCGAAAGCTATAGTTGCCGGGAATGGTCTATAAAAATATAGGTCTAGCCCTATATGCCCTATAGCCTAGAGGCGTGGATAATTGTCCTTTACTTACTTTTTACATTTAGAAAAAGAAGACACGATAGTCTAGCGGCTAGATGCTCGCCTGAGGATCGAAAGGTCGTGGGTTCGGGTCCAGACTTTTATCAAAAATGACCTTAGCTCCTAGATCGACCCAGCCTTGAGTGGGTACCAGGTGCAGTCATGGGAAGCCGGGGTGTTGGGGACCACATCATACACTAAATACCGTTTGGCGACGCCTTGGGCATACGGTGCGCGTATGACATTTATCCGCACCGAGCTGCTGCTTAAACATCAAGAAAAGAAATAAAACCGATGAAAAGTATATTAGCAAGCTTCACAATATAACAAATACAAACAAAACGTGAACATTGCGGCTATTGAGCCTTCATCAGCACATACAAATTAAACAGATTCTGCCGCTTGACAAGTTTGACACCTTGAGATCAGAAGATCTCAATCAGGATAAGAGACCAACAGGACCTCAAGGTTTGACATCGTAAGATTAAATAAGTGGGAAGATAGGGCATCTCTCCTGGTAGCTGGTGCAGAAGGGAGCAGTCAGTTCAACAGTGGAACTGTTGTTGTACCCATAGGGCTGTATACTGTCGAACTGTATTAATCACTTAAGGGTAACATAAACAATACATATACAAGTCGTCGTCTGTGGCTCAGGCGTCAGGAACAGGGTCGTCTTAGCGCAGGGGCTCGCTGGGCACTTGCCCCGAAGACCCATGAGCATAAGGGCCTCATACTATTATGTCAAGTGACTTGCCATAAATAAAATATATTTGACATTTTTATTAATTCTATAAAATTTAAAAGCGAAATAACCCCCCACCCCCCCCCCCCCTTTTTTTTTAAATCCTCTCCTTTTTAACCCCAGTTTAGTTGAAGTGACAGTAAAATAAATATATGTTTAATATTATCGACCATTTACATTTCATTCCTGTTAAATGTTGAATTAGAAATTAGGAATTGACATCATAGCACTTGACACCCCCATAAGCGTTCCGTCCCTATCTTCAGCAGCAAACGAAGAGTTCCAATGCCGATGGCACCAGTAACTGTCTTACTGTATATCCGTCTCGCCTTTCCCTTGAGTGTTGAGCGTCAGCCAGATCCCCTGGTAACTCCTCGCAGCGCCATTTCCCTCAGACCGTAATGATCTATTGGCGCTTCCGCACTGTTCACTGGCTCCCAGAGGGCCTTCACAATGTCTAGCTTGTCAGACACCAGTTCATCGCCATGTGGTGCAGAACCGGCCAGTCTATATGGCTGCTCATTTCCCAACACACAAGCATGACCTGGAGAGAATATCCAAAGGATACTACCCTTGGACCTCTGAAGTGATGCTTGCCACTCTGTATGGAGCATAAAAGTCACCACCTTTCTCAACATGATCTGTGAGTCAGTGACAATAACAACATGTGTGTACATCTGATTCTCAAGCCAGTGGGAGGCCGCAGCGACTGCCTGCACCTCCATACTCAAACTAAACGTGATATCATATGCCAGGCTTTGTTGCACCAAACGATGTCTATTCGCCTTTGCTATGAAACCCCATGCACCTGGGCGGAAATTGTCATTAATAATTTTTTGAACTTCTGATTCTGCAGCGCCAGCTGGTCAGTCGCTGCATTCACGACCTAAAGTGATAAGAACCCTACACAAGTCTGATTTTTGCTCTGACACTTTGACCCACTCGTCCCACTGAATAAATTTATCAAGCCTGCAAACATGTCTGATTGTGTTTTCAGCTTGCGCCATCCAAGACCTTCCTCTTTTCAGTCTGTGACCCTTAGATCTACCCAGGGCTTCATGCAGGAGGTGCTTCTTGTCTGCAGCTACTTTAAGATATGACTTTGCTTGCAAATATTTGAACCTGTCCGCAATAGTAGGCAGTGCAAGTATATATCTCTTGTACATCCCAGAATTACCAGCATGGCTTCATTCTGTATGTGTTCCAGTTTGGTCAGCTGACTATTTGATATGGTAAGCTTTCCAAGTCCATAATCTATCACCGACAGAATCACATGCTTGAATATTGTGAACAGCATTCTTTGTTCCATGTCCATTGCTGCCATAATCTTGAGAGAAATTAGTTATTTTTGGCATTTCACCGGAACTGCCTCCACGTAATCCCTATAGGACAGGCTTCTATCAAAAGTGATACCCAGGTACCTGGGTTTGCTTTCTCTTTTGATGTTACTGTTATTAACTGAGATGCTTGGAACATTAGCTCTTACAATTCTATTGTCCAGAGAGCACCACAAAACAGCCACCTTTTCTGAATTTATGACAGCACATATTTCTGCACACCGGTCAGTCACTCTACAGTTGCCTGTAGCTCTTGGGTTATCAGTTACCTATTACTCCCCTGCCTATATGCAAGAACATCATTAGCAAATGTCAATATACTTCCAACACCTGGTGCTTCAAGTTCTGCAATCTTGCTTGTATACACATTAAAGAGCACTGGTTAAATTGCAGAACTCTGGGGTAGTCCCGGGTGATATTACATTGTTCTGAGGTCCATGCACCCAGGCGAAGGGCAACCATACATGAATGCAGGACAGCTGCTTTCCAGTTCATCAGACAGGGACAAACCCCCTTCTCCATGAGTGCAGAAATCAAAATATCATACCTGACTCTATTTTAGGCACCCTCAAGATCAAGTGCTGCCACAACTGTCTCCTGTATGTTCTGGAACCCCTCATAAACATCTAATGCAAAAGTAGCTGCATTGGACCAGGTATCTTTCCGTGGCCGGTAACTACCCAAATCTTTTGGCAGCAGCTCTTCCTTTTCCAAAAACATTTGTAGTTTATCAGCAATAATCTTCGCTAGCACCTTGAAAAAAGTATTTTGTAGGGTGATAATCATGAAGCGGCAAGTTTTCATTCCTGTCAGAGGGTATCATAGGGGCCCCAGCGCTCTGGTTTTTTCAGGGGCTCATAAAGCTGATGAGATGGCCCTGATCAGTAACGCACTTTTTAATGCTGAGATAACCAGTTCAGTTCTAGCTGCAGGTGATTTGGCAGCAGACATGGCGGTTAAGTTTAGCAACAGTATCTAGAGCCAACCATTCAGTAAGCAATGGTATCGACAGACAACAGTTCAGTAAGCAATGGTATCGACAGACAACAGTTCAGTAAGCAATGGTATCGACAGACAACAGTTCAGTAAGCAATGGTATCGAGAGCCAACCGTTCAGTAAGCAATGGTATCGAGAGCCAACCGTTCAATAAGCAATTTTATCGAGAGCCAACCGTTCAGTAAGCAATGATATTGAGAGCCAACCGTTCAGTAAGCTATGGTATCGAGAGCCAACCGTTCAATAAGCAATTTTATCGAGAGCCAACCGTTCAGTAAGCAATGGTATTGAGAGCCAACCGTTCAGTAAGCAATGGTATACAGAGCCAACCGTTCAGTAAACAATGGTATTGAGAGCCAACCTTTCAGTAACCAATGGACCAAAGTGAGCCAACTGTTAAGTAATTAATGGACTAAGAAAGCCAACCATTCAGTAAGCAATGGGCCAAAGAGAGCCAACCATTCAGTAAGCAATGGACCAAAGAGAGCCAACTGTTCAGTAAGCAATGGAACAAAGAGAGCCAACCATTCAGTAAGCAATGGACCAAAGTGAGCCAACTGTTCAGTAAGCAATGGACCAAAGAGAGCCAACCGTTCAGTAAGCAATGGACCAAAGAGAGCCAACCGTTCAGTAAGCAATTGACCAAAGAGAGTCAACTGTTCAGTAAGCAATGGACCAAAGTGAGCCAACCGTTCAGTAAGCAATGTACCAAAGAGAGCCAAATGTTCAGTAAGCAATGGACAAAAGCGAGCCAACCATTCAGTAAGCAATGGACAAAAGCGAGCCAACCGTTCAGTTAGCAATGGACAAAAGCAAGCCAACCATTCAGTAAGCAATGGACCAAAGAGAGCCAACTGTTCAATAAGCAATGGACCAAAGTGAGCCAACCGTTCAGTAAGCAATGGACCAAAGAGAGCTAACCATTCAGTAAGCAATGGACTAAAGAGAGCCAACCGTGCAGTAAGCAATGGACCAAAGAGAGCCAAATGTTCAGTAAGCAATGGACAAAAGCGAGCCAACCATTCAGGAAGCAATGGACAAAAGCGAGCCAACTGATCAGTAAGCAATGGACAAAAGCAAGCCAACCGTTCAATAAGCAATGGACAAAAGAGAGCCAACTGTTCAATAAGCAATGAACCAAAGTGAGCCAACCGTTCAGTAAGCAATGGACAAAAGCAAACAGCCAAAACAAAAATGTTGGAACTGATTCTGCTATGTCCTGTAAAAGGTACACAACTACTTTAACATCCACAAATGATGATTGCCATTTAAGCATACAATAGTAACAAGAATATCAACAAAGACACACAAAAATTACAAAACTAGATAATTTAATTAATGAAGTGATAACATACAACCATACACAACCAATGAAGAAGATGAATAAAACTAGTGAATTTTCACAAATAATACAAGCAAGATTAATTTGTGAATTGATAACTCACAACCATAATCAATCAATAAAGAAAAAATAATGCAACTAGTGAATTAAATTTTGTAAGTGATTACTCAATTAAGAATTCCTAAACAACAGTAGTGAAATTAATTCATAAACTGATCAAACAATGAAGAAATTACTAATAATAAAACCAGTGAAATTAATTCATGAACAGATCAATCAATGAAGAAATTACTACTAATAAAACCAGTGAAATTAATTCATAAACAGATCAATCAATGATGAAATCACCCCAAAAAATATTAAAAATGAAATTAATTTAATAACTGATCGATTAATGAAGAATTCACACAAAATAATATCAGACGGATTAATCATAACATGATAAATCAATATTAAATTAAAAATAAATAATTCTAGTGAAATCAATTCTTGAATTAATAACACACAACTGTAATCAGCCAACAAAAACAATACAAATTAATCAGCTGAAATAATTATGTCAACTGTATGTTCATAATGAAAGGAAAATTGCACTATATGTAAGATGTAAGTTGAATTGACTATGGAAGCGGGCACTCAAAGTCATAAACATATAAGCTCACAACATAAATATTCCATAATATGCTTTTCCTGTCCCATTCAGTCTTATTATGGTCAGCAATTGAGCATTTCTTTCTTTAGCATTCTAGCAGCAGTCTTAATGCAAAACATATGTCATCATCATCATCATCAATTTAAACTTCTGCCGTTAAGCGCTGTGGGGAGGAATAGTATGTAATCTATTTCTTGAAGGGCAACATTTGCTACTGTCATTCCATGTTGACGCAGAAGCTCTTTAAGGCCATCAGTCATCTTCTCCTAGGGTGGTATTTTTCTTTCACTTCAGATCTTTGTCATGTGCAGCACCTGCTCTTGTAGTTGTTCTGGCTGCAGGCTTATGTATTTATCCATTTTAAGCCCAACTCTTTGGAATAGGAGGAGTTAAAGTAGTAGCTGCTTGACACTGAAAACCCTAAAATGGTGGTTGAGCCACTGTGTTGTAGTTTATGTAGTTTACAGCTAGGCAGTAACATCTGCATGTTTTGGCCCAAGACATCTGATTTAACCAACTCCTAATTAGCTGTCTTTTAGGACATGCTTATTAGGGGCAGTAGTTCTATTTCCCCCCCCCCCCCCCAATTGGATCATGGATTCGACACATGAATTTTAGCCTAGGCAAGTGTCCAGCCACTGTGTAACTGTAACATAACGACAAAAAAACACACATGACTAATACTCTCAATATCCTTCAGACACAACACTCATCCATCTGCTAGTTGTACCTGTAAAAAATGATATTATAGCTATTTGGTTATATTTGCTGCAGAGACATGTATATGTCGATACAATAATGTGAAACAACATATATACATATACTATACGCAAAATAAATAAATATCAAGCAAATATGGAACCGAGGAGTATAAGTGTCCTTGTAAAAGCAAGAAAATTGAATATATCTTAGAATGTATATTGATACAGAACAGATTTTTACAAAAATGTCATCCAAACAGAATACTCTTTTTATATAAAATCAAAGAGGGGAATCATATCCTTATAATATCATTAGCTTTCAGGATCAATAGTGACAATATATACACAGTAGTCCATCTGCTTACTGCTGACAGATCCAGGGTTCAAGTCCTTTTACATATTTGCCAGTACTATTATTTTCTTAGAGAGGCTAATTGACGTGGATGGGATGACCCTGCTAGTCCACAATCTGCAATCTGCAACAACATGCACCAGTTTGTGTGTTGACACCCCTCCATGCCATGACATGAGACTGTCAAGAATCTTCTGGTGTTTTCTTTCTCTGTCTCTGTTTTAACACATTTGTCGAGTGAGTAATTAACTCTTTCACCCCAGTGACCTAGAAAACAAAAAGTAGGGCTAAATCTGATTTCAGCTCAAAATATTACCGATCACCCTAACACTAGACCACTAAGTCAGCAAGCCATAGCACAAACCTTTACATCACTACAGCATTCATTTCCTCCCACATACAAATTAAAAAAAAAAAAAAGGGTTATGAAAGGCCAAAAGAAAATATACAAAAAGAAACAGAATAATAACACAAATTCTAGCGGAATGGTTGAGTGTAAGGCAAGGGCTGCTACACATTTCCATGTGACTGGAAATTACTCGTAACAATAATTTACATGTAAAATCAACATCAAAACAACACAGCACACAGACTACAATGGAGATGTGGCATTGTCCTCTGGAGGCCGGTCCTTGTATCTGTCCTGCCGGATTTTCATCAAGCGTTTTCTGGCGTTATTCAACTCTACCTCTTTTCTCAAAATCTCTTCTTGAGCTTGTATTTCCTGCAGAGATAAGATAATGCTGAGATAATGATTATCGCAAGGATGTTAATATAATTTTTTTTTTGTTTATTGTTATCTGTTTACCATTCATAAACAAAAAATGCTGAGTTAGTGATTAGGGCAAGGATGTTAATATAATATAATTTTGTTTTGTTCATTGTTATCACGTTAGCATTCATAAATCTGGCGAGGGCTGGGACTTGGACTTCTAGTAATTTCCCTTGGTCTCTGGGTAGTGAGATCGGACGCCTGTGTGCATTGTTTGGCACATAAAAACAAAAATCACTTAGCAGTTGAAAAGAGTAGCCTAATGGCGCTGCCCAGGCATAATTTGGAGTTAAAAATCTACCCATAGTATTTCAGGATCATTGCTGGTGCTACAGAGCCTGTGCACTGTGCTGAGCTTCTTTAGACTCAGACTCGAGTTATAAGAACAAAGCACTTATGGATTACACCCATGTGCCATGATGCTGATCCATTGTTAAAAACCTCAAAACCATTCATAAACAAGAAAAATCAAATCCTTTCTTCATTAACATTTATCAAATTTCTGGTGCTACTGAATTTATTTGTTAAAATCTGCTAATGGCTTAGAAGAGTTGAAGAGGTATTCTCGTTATACTATAGTCAGATCCCCGTGTGGGTTCTAGGGAACCCATTGTAGGGAAAACAAGAATAGACCCACTGCCTCCTTAACAAGCATGTCAAAAGTGTCAACTAACTTTAAAAAAGTCAGAGTGCATCTGCCTGAGAGGCAAGGAACCAACAGTCTGCATACAAATAAGTTAGATCTGTAAAATGGATGTGCTCTCAACACTCAGGTTCTGGAACATGTCCATAAAGTTCAGAAGTGGATGAACAACCAGAACTTTGGTTTTGAGTTTACAGCTGGTAAATGGAACAAAACAAAAAAAAAGAAGAAAACAATCAGGGTTTCTAAAAGTGTGTCCTATCCTTCATCAGCATTTTATTCTGACCTTCTGATTGAAAAGAATGCATTTAGTTCTCTCATTAAGCAGTGCATTTGTGATTATGCTTGCTAATCACTATGAAAAAAAAAAAAACATTAAAAAAACAAACATATAAAAAAAAAAATTTCTAATAAACAAAAAAAAACAGGACTGACAAAATTTGCAATATATTTGATTGACTTGTTGTGACAGGGATCAAGCACTTATGGATGTGTCAGAGATGTAAACAGAAGAATCTAATGACACCTCACCTGAAGAGACAAAGGAATGCACCACTGCCACACTCTTATCATAGTCCAACCTTCATAACTATCATACACACACACTATTGCCACACCCCCATCATTGGCATACCTGCACCACCACCTGACCCGTCCTCATCATTCTTCCCCACCCCCTCCAAACCACTGAAATACCCTCACCAATGTCCCACCCACATCACAGTACCCCCCCCCCAACCACTGCCACACCTGTACCACCACCGGCCCCGTCAACATCATTCCCCCCTACCCCTCTAAACACCCTCACAAATGCCACACCCCCATCACAGCACCCAAACCACTGCCACACCCAGCCAGGACTGACCTCAGCTATGCCTTCCACCATTCTCTTGTTGACGGTCAAGCTGGACTCATCATCCTGGTGTTCTCTGGTCTGTTGAGCTGCTCTCACCAGTGTCTCCGTTGCTCTCTTGACTGCATTTCCTGCTGCCTGAAAGGTGTCACCAAAGAAGTTATTACTGTATTTTTCTGTAAATTAGATTGACTGGCACCTTTCCGCCTTTCCAGAATGTTAAATTTCGCTATGAGGAGGCATGGGACTCACAGCCCATGGTGACGGCGGTGTGACTTGCATAACCCGCTCGCATTAAGAAAAGCCTTCCACAATTACAGCGTTGGGTTTCAGGATTGTTATCGTCAACATTTGTGTTTAGTCTGTTTCTTCTCAGCTCCCATCATTCCTGCAATCATTTCTTCCTTCGTTCTCATTCCCTTCCTGAAGTGCCCCCTCCACACAACATGGTCCATGGCATTTTGTTCCCACAAGTCCTCCTCAATACCTGAAAGTATACAGCTGTTTCTCCTGGTGCGAAAAAGTTGACCAAGTTTCACTCAGCAGAATGCGGAGAACATAAGCCTGAAGACAACTTTTTTTTAAATCATGAACTTTCTCCTCTCCCATACTCTTTCTGTTAATCTGCTCACTGTTGTTGCTGCCTTACCCATCCTGAAGACAATGGAGAGATAATGTCCAGAGAGACCTGCAAACACTTGATGATACCAACTGGAAAGAGAAGGCTAACCAGAGAGATCAGTGTAGGCAGTTGATATCTGCAGCAATGAACCTCAAGTGCTTGGAAAGCTGTAGAAGAAGATGAAGAAGAAACACTAAGAGGAAGATGTTTCTGAGCACAGTTTAAAAACAAACCAGAAGACACTTTCAACCAGCAAACACAAACCTGCAGTCTTTGCATGGCCTTGGAGCCTGGTTCAGCCTTGACCTTACAAGCCATCAAGAGTTGGGCGGTGGAGCCAGCGACCTCCTTAGCTGCGGCTATCAATCTCTCCTCACTGGCATGTCCCTGGACCATAGCATTTGCTGCCTCACACAGGCTATGTGTAGCAGCTGCAACCCTTCTTGCCTGGTCAAAGGAAATAAAGGAACATGCATAAACTGTATACGTAGAAAACATCAATCAAGTCCTAATAGTCTTAATTCTTTCAGTAGCAGAAAATTTTGTCAGAGATACCTACATCACTCACACTCACAATGTAAGAGCATGGGTCTGTATTTTCTAAAGAGGCAGCATTTACAGTGCTACATGTTACAATATCTGGCCAGTTTTTTGTAGTATGCAAAGTCAAAATTCAAATAATGCAATAACATATCATAATCAACAAAGACGTGATAGCTGAACACACACGGTCTGCTGTGTGGGACATAAAGAGTTGACTTTCATAAATGTTATAAATTCAAAACACTGTTTTACTGTAATGAATTTCAATAATATAGATATGATTAACATGTATAAAAGATTATATAGTATTTTTGAAACAGAAAATTTAATTTAAACAGAAGAATCTGTGGTAAATTATATACGGCACAGTAAACCACACGACATCCAGCATATAATGCTTACAGAGTGTTTCAAAAGTTGTGCCCTCACACTTTAACAAACATCTCAAAAACTCCTGTATGGATCAAGACAAATTTTTTTTCCATGTGGCCTTAGATTTACCATGTCCTTATGACTCTATAATTCACAACTGCGCAAATGCTGCTGTTTTCTTAAAGAGGCACATTTCTTTGATCTTTGACTAATTCAAACAAAGTCCACTAATTAGACTAAATTTCTGTATCCCTGAAAAAAGGATATACAGTAACGGACACATGTGGAGGTTGTTTGGAAAACAGTTCATTTATGGAGCGATGTGTGGTGATTACTTTGATAGCCTATTGCCCACTCAATGAAACATTCTAAACTCCTGAGAGTAAAACACCTACGACACACGTGCAATTTGATGTTTTGAAAAGTTCCCCTTACTCACTTTACTCAAGTTACTGTTAGCATGCTGACTCTTTGCTACCAATTGGTGTCTGTTTCTTCATATACCGCAAATATGGCAAAATAAAAATTATGATGACAATGATAACAACAATGATGATGATAATAATGATGATAATAATGATGATAATAATGATGATAATAATGATGATGGTAATGATGATGATGACAATAATGATGATGACAATGATGATGATAATGATGATGATAATGAAAAAATGCACAAACTAACAGCTGAGATAAGACCCTGAGACCACTGGCCATCATCATCAACAGAATGCTGGGTATAAGTTGAGCCCACTTTCCCCTGGGCCACAAGCTCCCTCTGTGCTGCAGAAGCTGACTTCACCAGAGCTGCAGTTGCTGCTGCGATAGATCGGGCAGCTTCTAAGATTTGATCTTCAAAGTCTAGGTTTTCATCTGCTCTCTGAAATACAATACAGGACAAGTCCAAGTATGAGACATGTGAAATCTTCTTAATCTTCTTCTTCTGTTGTTCACTTGAAATTGATTATCTATATCTGCAGTGTGTTGTCTCTAGTATGAACTTTTCTGCCATTTTTAATTCACTCAGTGACCCCCCCCCCCCCCCCCCCCCCTTTTTTTTTCCCCCAACAAGCTGGTTACAAAAGTCAAAAGTCAACTAATTAGCGGTGCGTTCTGTTAAGTCAGAGTGCATCTGCCTGAGGCGAGGAACCAACAGCCTGCTTTAAAAAAACCGCCAGATTTGCAAAACGGATGTTCTGGATCAAGATTAAAGTCCAGAAGTGAATGATCTACCAGGGCTGGGATTTTTTCACATGGACTTGGACTTCTTGTAATTTTCCCCTGGTCTCTGGGTAGTGAGATTAGACGCCCGTGTGCATTGTTGGCAGTTGGAAATTGAAAAAGAGTAGCCTAATGGCGCTGCACAGCAACATTTGGAGTTAAAAATCTTACCCTGACAACAATCAGGATCCTCGCTGGTGATACAGAGCTTGTGCACTGTGATGAGCTTCTTCGGACTCACACTTGAGTTAAAAGAAGAATGGAGCACTTATGAGTTACTACTCGTGTGCCATGATGTTGATTCATCGTTGAAACAAATCAAACAAACCCAAAAGAACCCAGACAATCTTCGTCTGCTGTGGGTCAACAGTTATCTGTGAAAGGTAATTGCACTTTTTGATCTGACCCTACTTGTTCTGATCCTTCTCACAGAAAACCATAAATCTGTGGTTCAACAGACAGGCAACTGTCAGCTCACAGGAACTAAGGAGCGGTGCCACTGGTTTCATAACACAGTATGCTTTGACTGTAAAGTCCCATGCTGGAGTAGTAATCTCTGCAGACTTCATAACAAATGTTGATACTTCTACTAAGGCTGGCTTTCTCTCAGACGTCTCCACTCCGTAGATTGCTGCATTAGGCTTCTTGCAAACTGCAACAGTCCATTTGTCACTGTCTGCCCCCAAAGGAGTCTGTCTGCAGCTGATCTCTCTCAAGTATCTGTGTCATTGCTGGATACTTTAGGTCATGTTTACAAAGTCCTTGTAATGTACTCCTAGCCTTCCTGTAGATCTTTTCCCTATTTTCAGTTTACAATAAAGCAGATCCTTTGAAATGTGACTGTCCTCCGTGATAGGAGATATGACCCGATCAGTGCAGTCATTTTAATTTCAGTAAAAAGCACACCGTTGGTTGTAAACAGCTCTTAAAACTGAAGTGACGCTGACCACATTACACATGGCGACTGGTCTTTAAAAATATGGTTCAAACATCATATGCCTTATGCAGCTCCAGCAACAACAAAAAATGTCCTCTACTAGATTTTACAAACTGTAAAACTGTTGAAAACTTTAATTACTGCCTTCATTAACCACTTCTTTTTATACATGATAAAGCAGAAGTGGTTAGTGCCTTGTGAGAGAGCGTGTACAGTTCGGAGGAGCAGATGGATCACCACAGTCTGGTGAGATTGATGCAGGGGGGAGTGACGGGAGGTTCTGGCAGATGCTCGAGGCTCAGAGGAAAGGCAAGACGGACGTTTAAGCAGAATGCTACTGGCACCATAAGTATTGGAACTCTTCGCTGGCTGCTGAAGATGTGGATGGAGCGCTTATGGGAATGCCCCGAGTGCTGTGATGTCGGTTCTTGAATGTAATCAAATCAATCAAATCATTCTAATGGATTTTTTTTTGAGCGAGAGGATTTAGGGCTGCATGACTGGTGTAGTTGCCACAAACTGTGCATGTTAGGATTGTAATTTGTACACCCTGTTCCTCTCTTAACTTATTTACAGCATTTTAAAACTCCCTCACCTCAGCTGACAAAAAATAGTAATCACTAATAATAATGAAAAATAAAACCACAACAATAAACACCACAGGTCACAAATATGGCCGACAGACAGCAAGACAACAAGATCAGCGACAGCAGGAAGCAGTCACATCCAGCCGCTGTTGTGACATGTCTGATAATTGGTGAATCTACAAATACCACCAAATATATCAAACATATCTGACAGTGGCTGGGCTAGTCTACGCTGGCAGGGGAGGGTATCACACGAGGCGGGCTAGCTACAGGCTACAAGCTGTGACACTTGAAACAATGATGGAATTTAGGCAAACGCTACCTGCTACATCTTATAATCATTATGTTAAGTTGTCAGTTATAGGAAAATAAGCATTGCACTACAGCAGGGCTATTCAACTCAGTGGCCACAATGTTGAAAATAGAGATCCTCATTGGCCAGAGGCCAGAACGCTAACGTAAAAAACAGTATTAACACAACTGGCAAAAACCCATAGGCCATTTTCTAGGGTTCAGCAGGTCGGATTCTGCCAGCAAGTAAGTCCTCAGTTGAATAGCCCGGCACTACAATAGACAATATGTTGAAACAATATTTTCCCCTTGTGAATTTAAAGTAAATAATGAGGTTAAAAACAATGTACTGGACAATTTATTGCTGTGACTTGTGGATATCAGTTCAAAAGGGATTATAGTTTCAGCTTCATTATTTGCTGATGTAGAGGAGTGGCTGGCCCGATTGGTTAGAGCCCTAGGCTCTCATACAAGAGACCCAGATTTGATCCTAGATCCATAAAAGTAAAAGGACCCCTTTTCCATGCCTTGGGGTGTATTGGGCATATAGTGCTAGAACAATATTTGTACAGGCCAATCGGCACAAGGTCCTAGGTAAGTGATGTGATCAACATCACGCCGACCACCTTTACTTCACAGAACTTTACCTGGCACCTATTTAAGACTGAGTCTAACCGGGAGCCAAGCTCGTTTAAGAAGAAAAGTCTGGCTCCATTCAGACTTGAGCATAGGCCCTTTGGAGCAACAGTATGATTTTCTCCAGGTC
>CAJHNH020000288.1:531620-568163 GCA_905116865.2 Candidula unifasciata | reverse complement strand
ACTGGGTCAAAATTTTCAAAGGGAATTTTTGTATAAAACCCAAAAATCTATGTACCAAAAATGGTAATTTACAACCATACTGATCTTTAAAAATAAAAAATTCTAATCCCTCCCCAAAAAATACTACCCTTTTTTTCAAATTTTGTGGCTGCTCTACCTTGAGCTATCAGACACATTTACTTGATTATAAATATAACCATGGTCATATAATTATTAGGGAGTCGCCGTGGTGTAGATGCACACCTGCACATCTTAAGGTAGTGGGTTCGAATCCAAATGGAATCTACTTTTTTCTCAAAAATGACCATGGCTCCCCGGTCAAACCAGCCTTGACTGCGTCACAGGTGAAGTCCTGGGAAGTAAAGGCGTCCAGTGTGGTGTTAATCCCATCACCCACCGAGTGCCGATTGGTCTATAAAATATAGTTCTAGCCCAATATGCCTAAATGCATGGAAAAGAATCCTTCCCATAATTATTAATATAACACAGCATTGCACAGATTTTTTTTTGAAAAAAAAATAAAAATAATATTTATGAATAAAACAATTATTTTCCTGTAAAAAGTAAAGTAAAAGACCCTTTTCCTTGCCTATTTCTACATATCTTTTCTAACAGTTATGTATAACGTGTGATAGCATGGATATTATTTAGGTTAAATGTTATAATTCTAATATTTTAAGTTTAATATCATTAGATACAGTCGAGTCTGGATAAGTAGAAGTCATAGGAACCTAAGAAAATGCTTCCACTTATCAGGATTTCTACTTATCCAGACAGCACAGACAATAGAGAACATTGTCGGGACTAAGCTGGTCATGTCGACTTCACCGGAATTTGACTTAACCGAGTTTGACTTAAGTGGACTCGGCTATATATGCATTTCGTAATTTTAAAAAACCTGTTTAATTTTACAAAGTTGTAATTTAAACAAAAATATCATGTTCAATCCATCTGGGTTATAACTGGAATATACAGAGGTTTTACTATTTCAATACTGGATATTTATGCCTATCTATTTTCAAAAAAAAAATTACTCAAAAAAGAAAAGACATGTTAAATAAATGTAATGTTTCAATCTACTAGTGAACCTATATCAAACAACACATTATAAACTGAAGGCTAATAAACAGAGTAACACAAATCTAAATTGAGAGAAAAGTGGAGAAGAAAGAGAAGAAATCTCAACCTACCAAACAAAATTTAGCATGATACTATCTTTTAACATTAGGTACAGATTAGACTACTCCATGTGAGTTCAGGGGCTTCTTTTTTTTAAGAACAAAGAACAGAAAGGAACAGACACATTGCCCCTGAACAAGCATGTCATTGGTGGCAACCAAAAAGGGATGTTTTTCTTCAAAATCAGAATTTATCTGCCTGAGAGGCGAGGAACCCGCAGTGTGGGCACAAATAGGCCAGATCTGTAAAACAGAGGCGAATGCAAAACTCAAGTTCTGTAACAAGACAAGGCTGGAAGAGGATGAACAACCAGTGTTTACAGCTGGTCAACGCAAAGAAGATGAAGATTATGCTATAAAAATATGGGGTTAGTACCACATACCCAAAAGTTCTCAATGAGGGATGAGAATTCTTTCTATCATTAAAAACAAAATAATAAATTAAAAAAAAGTAACAAAGCAGTATAAATCTTAGACTATTGTATGACTACATACTTATATTAGAAAAGACAACAATACAATGCCATCAATCTGTTAACTTGTCTATTAGTGTAATAACTTGACTGTATCTGCCCTCAGCAACATACCGTGTGTGATCAGCTAGCTATTCATTGATAACTGGGCTAAACTCACTAACAAAATCTGGCTTGATATTTGAAAACAGTAAATGAAACAGTATCTATACTAAATGCCTGTAGTGACTGTTAATGTTGGCACTTCTAAAATTGCCTTATGCATTCACTGTATGTGTGTATGTTTCTGGATTTTGCCGGGACTAAATGCCTGTTCACTAGTTTTCAAATGGGACATTGAAAGGCATTTTGTGTGATTTGAGCTGGCACTGGAGTGCAGCAATTATTTATTGACTGACCTGTCTGCAGTAAACCTAGAACTATGACTATAAAAACTATGTGTATGTGTGTATATACACATATATTTATATATATATATTTCTATAGAAAGATTCTCAGAATATCTTGGACAGAGAAGAGGAGAAATACTGACATGTGGAAAAGTTCTGAACATCAAGGAAGACTGCCTAATAAACAGCATCCTGTCTCGGAAGTTGAAATATTTTGGTCATATCAAGCGCCACGACGGATTGGAAAAAATTATAGCAGAAGGCATGGTGCCAGGAAGGAAGGGCAGGGGAACACGAAGATGGGCACAGGATATAAGTGACTCCTTGAGTGTGAAAGCACATAAGGTGGGAGAGCTGGCAAAAGACTGAGTTTCTTTCAGGCAGACTGTGATGACAGCGACGTTCTGCAAAGGACCTGCTACATGATGATGATATATATTGTCAGTGTGATCTTCTGCTGTGAAATCTTCCGGGACTGAAACAGCTGAATGCCCCCAATTCTATCAGACTGTTTTAAAACTGTTACTTATAATATATCTTATAATTTAACGTAGCATAAAGCTAACAATGTCAATGCTACACATTTATACATTAGGAAAATTTCATAAATTCCCATGATATCAAACTTATAAACTGGTGTTTATAAATATATATATATATATATATATACATATACACACACACACACACACGCACGCATACACAAAAAGCAGTATAAAGGAAAAAAGCAGTATAACTAACAAGGTTAGTAAAATGTACTAATTTCTATAAAAATAAGAATATATTTTCCCAGCCTGTCAATAAAATTAGGTAGATAGGCTAGCACAGGTTTCTACTGTCTGTTCCTTACCTTTGCTTGTTGCCGAGGCTTCAGCTGCGACAATTTCTTGGCTGCAGCCTCAATGGAGCTGGCGGCTGTCAACAGTTCATTTTCGGCGACAACAGTGGGGTCATCAGGGTCAACCCAGTCAGTTCCTGGTTTGAAGAAAGGCGAAAAGAAAAAAGAAAAAAATGCATTTATTGTGTAAAATGGAAGATGTCAATGTAGGAACATCAACAAAAGGTAAAACATGATACAAATGGGGAAAATAACATACAAATATTAATGAAAGAATTATACTGCGTGAACAACCAAAGTAGACAGAATGTGTAGGGGATTCACTGTAGCTACTCTTTTCTGTGGAGATGGCACCTCACTAATGAATTGTAAAAGCTATGATTGAAGAAGCCTGTTAAAAAAAAAACTATCAAAAATTAAAAAAAAAACTATCCAAAGTGGAAGACAGCACTTGGAAAATTATCAAGTAAAAATATAGCATCAATTACCCCAAATATGGCATCAGACAGCATCAATTAACTACAAATTACCCCAAATATAGCATCAAATTACCCCAAATATAGCATCAAATTACCCCAAATATAGCATCAAATTACCCCAAATATAGCATCAAATTACCCCAAATATAGCATCAAATTACCCCAAATATAGCATCAAATTACCCCAAATATAGCATCAAATTACCTAATCATTTGAAGATTAACAGTTATGGAATAATACATACATAAATTCACAAAAAAGGCAATTATGGATCCTACTGGAGAAAACCTTGGCTCCCAGGTCGACCCAGCCTTGAGTGGGTACCGGGTGCAGTCCCAGGAAGTAAAGGCGGCAGGCATGATGCTGACCACATCACCCATCTTATGCCGATTGGTCTATAAAAATATAGGTCTAGCCCTATATGCCCTATACGCCTAAAGGCGTGGAAAAGGGTCCTTTATTTACTCGAGAAATATTGCACTCGTTATCAACATTAATAATTTCTCAACTATCGCAACAAGAACATTAAAATCCTTTAAATAATCAATACAAAACAAATCTATCAGTGAAGAGAATATTTGTAATAAGAAATGTATATTCATAGATTAAGTACTTGCAGCCGGAAAAGTCTCTTCTTAATATCTTAAATTACATCCAGCAAATGAAACAATGTGTATGTGTGTGTGTATTTGTGTTAGTGTGTGTGAGTATTAGTGTGTGAGTGAGTGTGTATATAAAAAGAGATAGAGACATACACACAAATCTGTTTAAAAAAAAAGTCTAACTGGTTCATAAATTCAGAAAAGATTACATTTAACAACTTCGGAGACACAAATTAGCTAAATAGTTACAATCAACTAGAAAGATGTATCCTCAAATTAATTAAGCACTTGAATATCTGGAATAAAATCCAGTAAAGAATAAAATTTGACCTTATATATATATATATATATATATATATATATATATATATATATATATATACATATATATATATATATATATTATATATATATATATATATATATATATATATATATATATATAATATATATTATATATCGGTAAAATAAATTTTTTTATTTGTAAATTCAGTAAAAATAACATAAAATGTAACTATATCTGACCAAAAATATGCTAAATACACCCCCCCCCCCCCCCCCCCCCCCCCCCCCCCCAAAAAAAAAATTAAGGATTATACTAAACGTTATGTGATATGACACATTAATTCAATAAATATTTTAAGAAGTTATAAAAATTGAAAAGATACTATTAAAATTGAGTAACCCAAGTGTAGAATTCCTTTTCAAAAATATAAACGCAACACAGGCATGCAAGAACCGTTTAAAAAAAAAGAAGGAAGAGAAAAAAGACGAAAATAAGTGCGTGATTATTCTGTGACATGCCACATGCAACAAGTGAAATGACTGACAACATGCACAGAAAGAAAAGGCAAACATAAAGAAACTCAGGCACAAAGGAATGATTCTGGTTGCATCAAACCATCCACTAATGACAAACTACTAACAATCGAATGCACATGCAGTAATAAATGAAAGTCCAAAAGTCTTTCACATAGCAGCTAACCGACAACAACATGCACTGACAAAAATATACAGAGAACCCTTGAGGCCACAAAAACTATATATATATATATATATAATGCACATGTATTGATCGGCGCTCACAGAAAGAAACAGAAAGTAGAAGGACACACTAGACAGCACAAAATTCAAAAGTTATAGCTGCCATGCCGGAAACTGAATCTGTCACCTCCAAATGACAACAGCACCTGGCTGCAGGAATGTGTACTAAGCCACATGACTAAACAGACACTCACATTTTTCTATGAGTGCCAATCAATACATGTCTATTTTATTATTATATGCACTCACAAGAGAACAAGCTTGTATCTAACTAACTACAGCAACATGCACAAACATAGTAAAATCTCAGGGATAGATCATAAATGTATCAAACAAAACTGTGACGTACTATTTCGGATGTGTTGTATATCAAAACAGGAAAAGTTGTATATTTGTGATTGTAATGTGTAAGACAGGATTGTGATGGATTGTTGCAGGTTGGTTATCCTGCACAGTAGTTTATGTAAATATATATCAAGACAGGATTATGAATGTAATCAATTATGGCAGAATTTTGATGTAGTTTTGCTGGATTATTCCATGACTCTATATGAAAAGTGAAATATACTGAGACAGGACAGGGACTGCAAAACTTACCAAGGTGTGACTGTGAAGAATTAAAGGAGGACTGTAATGCAGCAAGCATGACTGATTTATGACAGGATTGTGACACACAATGTATTCAAGCGTGACTGATTTATGGCAAGATTGTGACACAAAATGTATTCAAGCATGAATGATTTATGACAGGATTGTGACACACAATGTATTCAAGCATGACTGATTTATGGCAGGATTGTGACACACAATGTATTCAAGCAAGACTGATTTATGGCAGGATTGTGACACACAATGTATTCAAGCAATACTGATTTATGGCAGGATTGTTACACACAATATGGGCAGCATTGTCATTTGAGGTCCAATAATCCCCAGAGAGTTATTCTGTAGCAGATCCTTTTGCAGAACTGTCCTCCCATTATGGCCACTGCAAAGACATTCTTCAGCATTGGAATATCAAGGGGAACTGGATCACAGACAGTACAGCTTTTCTGGAACCTAAAATACACTGGCTTTTTATGTTGGTACCTTTCCAGATGATAGTGTTATACTGCGCTATGAGGAAGCATGTGAATCAATGCCTATGGTACCTTTCCAGATGATAGTGTTATACTGCGCTGTGAGGAAGCATGTGAATCAATGCCTATGGGGACGGCAGGTGTGACCAGCAAGACCCGTCCACGTTAGGAAAAGTATTTCACAATGCAATTTCAGGACAGTTATTGCCTTATGATGTATTTAGTGTACTTCTTCAGCTCTGTATCTTTCTGCGGATCATTTTTTCTGTTACTTCCATTCCCTTCCTGATTTTCTCCTCCTCTATACAACACAGTAGTTCCTCCTCTATACAACACAGTAGTTCCTCCTCTATACAACACAGTAGTTCCTCCTCTATACAACACAGTAGTTCCTCCTCTATACAACACAGTAGTTCTTCCTCTATACAACACAAGGGTTCCTCCTCTATACAACACAGTAGTTCCTCCTCTATACAACACAGTAGTTCCTCCTCTATACAACACAGTAGTTCCTCCTCTATACAACACAGTAGTTCTTCCTCTATACAATACAAGGGTTCCTCCTCTATACAACACAGTAGTTCCTCCTCTATAAAACACAGTAGTTCCTCCTCTATACAACACAGTAGTTCCTCCTCTATACAACACAGTAGTTCCTCCTCTATACAACACAGTAGTTCCTCCTCTATACAACACAGTAGTCCTCCTCTATACAACACAGTAGTCCTCCTCTATACAACACAGTAGTTCCTCCTCTATACAACACAGTAGTTTCCTCCTCTATACAACACAGTAGTTCCTCCTCTATACAACACAGTAGTTCCTCCTCTATACAACACAGTAGTTCTTCCTCTATACAACACAAGGGTTCCTCCTCTATACAACACAGTAGTTCCTCCTCTATAAAACACAGTAGTTCCTCCTCTATACAACACAGTAGTTCCTCCTCTATACAACACAGTAGTTCCTCCTCTATACAACACAGTAGTTCCTCCTCTATACAACACAGTAGTTCCTCCTCTATACAACACAGTAGTCCTCCTCTATACAACACAGTAGTTCCTCCTCTATACAACACAGTAGTTCCTCCTCTATACAACACAGTAGTTCCTCCTCTATACAACACAGTAGTCCTCCTCTCCATAGCACAAAATCTTGGCATTATAGCATTATGAGAGCTACGTTCTGAAAAGCACCTGTTCTATTACATGATGCAGATCCATGCTAATGAGAATTTTCTCGAACATTTAAGTTCAAACTTCTGGGTTCACTTGACAAAGAACTGGAATCAGGGAGTGAATTTACATGGGTGTGAAACGCATAAAATGTGAGCTTAGTTAGAACATGAATGAGAACAGCAACATTGGAATATAACCTGGTGCTCGTAGTAAATGTTTTGGAAACAAAATAAAAATCACATAAGAAAGAGTTAGGTCAAAGCGTTAGTTAAAACTAAGCGATTTATAACAACAGAGTTAAACATAACAATGATCAATCTACGGCAGATGGGATGAGACACCAAGGTTACACACCTACAATTACTAAAGTGGCAGGACCTTCAACAGCACAGAGAAGTTAGCTACAATCATGATTATTCAATCACAAACATTTATGTCATTTGCAGGTAGCTAGAATTATTTCAACAGCTCAAGCAAAGGCAGCTTTTTACAAAATCAAGAATATTATATGCAATCTTTCTTTGTCAACTGAGGTGAGAAAGAGAATGTTCAAGAGCTATTTAAATCTTATCCTGATATACGACAGTGAATCAGGGACAGCTGGTTTTTTGTGAAGCACTATGTGAAAGCGGCAGAGATGTGCTTTTATAGACAAATGATAAGAATACTCTGGAGATATAAAGAGAGTAATGAAGATGTCTTGAAAGAAATAGACTGAAGGTAACTAACTACACAATCAGTTAGTGTAAAATTTTTGGTTTGTCCTGAGAAAGATAAAACTGGAATACATTGTGATGGTGGGAAAGTTGCAGGAAAAAAAGAAGCTGAGAGAGACAGAGAGAGAAGATGCTGAACAGTCTGACATCGTGCCATTGAAGATCACCTGTGTCAGAAGTGACTGCAAGTACAAGAGACAGAGGGTTGTGGACAGATATACCAATGCCACATGGCATGGGAGATCATCTGTGTCAGAAGTGACTGCAAGTACAAGAGACAGAGGGTTGTGGACAGATATACCAATGCCACATGGCATGGGAGATCATCTGTGTCAGAAGTGACTGCAAGTACAAGAGACAGAGAGTTGTGGACAGATATACCAATGCCACATGGCATAAACTAAAAGAAGAAGAGTTAATTCACACTACAGTCATCATCAGATTTTAATTTCAGATTCATGAATATCTTAATATTTTTCATTCTCTGAAATACTGCTATACTGCTAGAGCTATTCCATATTTAATTTCTTTAATAAATCTTCCACCTGCTGTATCTAGTGTTAGTTCACACTACAGATTTTATTTCAGATTTACAATTACCACAATGACACTGACAATATTAGATATATGGCACAGGATATTTTTAATCCTTTGAAATGCTACTTTTGCTGGAGCTATTCTAAATATATCTTATATCTCCTGTTTTCAGGGCACCCAATTACTGTTACACATTGATTTAGTTTAAATAAACACCCTTCACTTCGCTGAAGATTTCTCATTATTTCCGACCCCTTTAACTCTTTAAGTCCCGAGGAATGCATCATACATTCATAGGTTCCTTCATAGAAGCCCAGTGAACGCATGATGCGCCGATTTTATGTCTCTCTTTACTAGCCCTTGGGCCTGTGATGCTAAACCCCCCCCGAGACTCAAAGAAATAATTATCATTATTTCCATATTCTTGTGATCTTCACCAAGTTTTTAAATAACAATCAGAGAACTTTCTGTTCATTCATCTTTTTTATATACATTAAGATTTTTTTATTTAAAAAAAAAACCCGTAGAACTTCCTATGTTAAAAAATGCCTCTTAATTACAATTTACTCTTATTTTCTGATAATGCAAAAGTGGAGTTAGCTAATAGGGCGCTATGTTAGTTAGGCCTGTGCCCACTTCTTAACCCATGGAAAACAAAGTTTGTTTATACTAGGGATACACATGACTACTGATGTTGAAAGCCTGCCACATTATTCACAACATTATTGTAAGAATTACCTGGTAACAAATCACTCCACTGATTTTCTAAAGCATCTGTAGGTCACAAGGGTTAAAATTAAAGGACCCATAGGGCAGCCACAAAAATCAGAATATATTAAAAAGCCATTGCAAATTATGAAGTATACAATATCAAACTTAACATCCAACACAGTTTTATCAAATATTTCTGAGTTGCAACCCACGTTGTTCATAGATTTCTGTGGCTATGCATTTATTTATGGTGATCACACATGTGTCAGACATTCAACTGGTCAACTGAATTCTTCTTGGAGACACTTCAGGTAAGTGATTTTGTGTATTCTTGTTTGTGCTGCTTGCATAGCACATTCAGGTAATGTAATGATAAAGGCCCTTTAACCACAATGTTCACTTGTCAATTGTGTTTGTGATAATGTAAAGCTGACTGGATCCTCATTTTCCTTTCTTGTTTAAAGGACCCATCTCCTTGCCAAAAGACCTATGGGTAATGTGTTAATGGCTCCATATTTTTAAAGCCCATCTGGCACTTGATGGGTCTTGTGGCAACATCTCACCAGCCAAATTTGCTTCCCAGAATATTTCATGTTGCACATTTTAGGTTATGCTGATACATAAAACTGGAGTTCCAATGCAGATTTGAACCCAAGATGTTTGGGCTGCCGTTCTCCTTCATTTAAGACAGGTCTGTGTGCCCAGTTAGTGACCCTTCAGAAACAAAGTTTGTTTGTTCATACACGAGGTTGCAGTTATGTGGTAGCCAGAAGAAATAAAGAATGACAATATTAATATATCAAATAAACAGAATGGGGTCAATGTCATCAAATAAAGGGAAAATAATTAAGCTATAACTAACAAATAGGTTAAACAAAGAGATATAACTCTAAAACCTTGTCTGGTAACTAGGTAAATATCATCAAACAAGGGGAAAGAATCAAACTAACTTTCAAAGGAGAAAGAATCATTGAACTAATTGTCATATGTCTAAACAAAATGCATTTCTGTAATAAGTTTGAATTATACTCTGATAGAATAGTTATAACATATAACATTTATTAAAATTACACTATTGTTCTACAGTCATTTTATAATAATCACCCTCCCCTTGTGGGACACATTTTTTGTTATTTTGGAGCCCCACCCTGGTTGTTGCTGGGTGCTCTAATATAATTTTACGGTTGAACAGGGTTTCTAGGACCTCTCCATGGATGATCCTCATCCGAATAGTGGCACTCTGTGTCACAGGGTGTTTATCAGTCAGTGTGATGTCTTGGAGGGGTAAAAAGTCAGTTGGTCAGTTCTACAGTAAATAGGCCGCATCATGCATAAATGTCAACTCCAGTGTATAAAGAAATAGAATGTTAAAGTTTGAGTGACAATAAATCAGTAAGGAGAAAGTAAGAAAATGTGCCAGGTAATATAACAAACTTCTGATCAGAAAATAACAATCAACTAGGTGCATGCCAGGAATAAAAAAAATGCGTTTAAAATAAAATAAAAAGGAAAAACAGGTTTGACAGTAAAAGTAAAATACAATAAAAAATAAAATCTGGACAAATGACAAAAGAAAAATATCAAGGGAAATGAAAAATGAAAAATAAATATTTTTAGATAATTAACCTTTAAAAGTATTGAATAATTTGCTACTCACCACCAACTGGGATGATTTTAGGGGAAAAAAAAAAGAAAAAAAAAGAAACACATAATTAATATGCGAACATATAAGGCAAGCAGTTGAAAGTTATAATTTCACCCATTTTTCTATCTTAACACAGTGAGCTTTAGCCTAAAGCTATAATGAAAAGTTATTTAAAATTTAGACAGTAAAACTTGTTTAACTCTTTGAGTCTCAGAAACTTTCTTAGCAGAGAGGAAATACCCACTTTGAAAATCACAAATACCATAAGATGCCACTTGAAAAGCCAGATTTCAGAAGTATGCTTTATGATAAAAGTATGAAAACACTGAAAAGCCAGATTTAAGAAGTATGCTTTATGATAAAAGTATAAGAACACTGAAAAGCCAGATTTCAGAAGTATGCTTTATGATAAAAGTATGAGAACACATTTCTTGGGAAAGACCTCCTCACATCGTGAATTATTTGGAACTTCTTTTTTCTTCTTTGCATTCACCAGCGACAACCTCCAGTGGAAAGTCCTGGTAGTGCGTCCCCCTCCCCCCCACCCCCCTGTCTTATTCCATGATTTTCAAGTGTTGCATGCACATTCATTTTTCAGATCTGGTTTATTTGTGTGCGCACTGTTGGTTCCTTGCCTCTCAGGGAGCACTGCTTGTTTGATTTAAATCCACACTTTGAAGAGGATTCAAACGTATTATAAGTTATAATAAAGTCATCTGTATGGCTATATATATGGGGAGTCTGTGACAGACCTCTGAAAACAGGAGTCCGCAGGGATCAGCAAACTGGGAGCCACTGTAATAGGGAATAAGTGGATGTTTTTAGAGATATTAGAACAGACTAGGCAAGAAAACAGAAAAGAAAGTAACCTTTCAGCATACAGAACATGTGCAGATGATGGCTCTCTTCCCCTGAAAAATTAAATATTTTCTAATGAATTCCAGTACTGTAACTTCAGTTCTTTTTTTTTTTCACCTTTGTGTTTACCAAGAATAATAAATGAAAAGCTAGTACAGCTATATTAGGCCTTTATTGCTTGTATTCACCTGGCATATGGCAAAATGAACATATTTATGCATTTGTAACAGTGTTAAAGAAGCAGGCACATTAGCTTGGTTTGGTATACAGTTTGAGCAGTTTAAAAAACAATGGGTATATAGCAACATGAACATTTCCACACAACAACTATAATGAGTAACATTTTTAAAACATATAAAACAGATAAGCGCTGAAGATATCACAACAATATCACAACAAGCTGCATACGTATGTATGTAAGCTGTAGTATGTCCATGAACATAACACATATAATGTTCACATATAAATGAAATCACAGATTCAACTCATTCAGTACCAAGAGAATAGCAGATGGCGCTGCACTGTTAAAAATGCTGGGCTGTTTTGACTGAGGCTGTGGATTTTTTCCATAGGGGGGCAAATAAAATTTCTGACATGCACATTTCATGGTGATAGCATAAGCCATGCTTCCCTAAATCCTCAAGCTCACACTAGCCGGGCGAGGCAAATGCAGGTGCCCTAATTATAATTGTTTCTAGGTTGAATAGGGTATCTGGGATCTACCCTGCTGGTCTGCCATCCAGACTGAAATTGTATACTCTAAGGGTTTCAAACTTTCAGACAGCGACTGGGAGAGAGGAAAAAGTCAGTCAGTATGGGTTCCATGGCTCCATTAGAGGGTGGGTTAGGCCGGGGGGTGGGGGGGATAAACCCACAGCTCCCCTGATAAACATAATTTTTTATTTTAATAATAGTTTTTTTTTCTCCCACTATAAATACATCTCATATTAATCTATTTTTTCCTAATCTACGTTTAGTTTTTTTTCCCTCACTATAAATACATCTATTAATTTTTGTCTTCCCAATCTACATTTACTTTAGGTTTTCTTCCCATTCTAAATCAACCTAAGGTTTTTGCTTGTTTGTTCTTTCTACATTTTCATTCACTGTTGGTAATTTGATACTTACTATTCTGAGAGAAATCCTCTTTTGTAGACGTTACTGATGCTTAAAAAACAATAATATATCATCTAATCTTACGTTTTATGAAGGAGAAAAAATATAATTTCATAAAATGAATAAAGAACAGAAGGGAAAAAAATGAACGCACAAGTGGTTGAAAACAACATCCATGCATAGAAAGAACAAAATAATTGATGTGCTAAAAAATATGTGCAAACTTTTTGAACTAGAAAAATACAGGAACCAATAATATAAAACTGTAATAAAAAATATAAACACAGGGAACCAGTACAGTAAAATAGTAATAAAAAAAATAAAAAATACACTTAAAAACACACTCATAGGGCAGTAGTATATATACATATATATATATATACATATATATATACACACACATATACATATTCTGTAAAAAAAAAAACATGCGTAGTTGTCTCATGGCTCTTTGCTCCTAAAAAAAAATGCATAGCTACTAAAAGGAACATAATTTTGACATTCAAAACTTTGTAATAAAATCAGCATAACTGTTACAATTGCACACAAGAATACTTTAGGGTTTAATCAATCAGTTGACAGTTCTTATGCATCTTGGTCATCGCTACTTTTTAGTTATACAGGTTTTCCGGTCAACTAATGAAAATGCACCATCGGATAGCCATGCATTTTTTTTAAACAGTAAATATGATTGATGGGTGGTTCACATGTAACAATGAACTACTGGAAAACACAACACTAATAAAAACACAAAAAACTAATCTTATTTGCAAAAAAACCAAACAAAAAATATTCTAAAAAGTAGACTGACATTAAACAAGGAACAATACTATATTAGGAGAAAAACAGTGACAGTAGATTTGAGATGGAAAATCAACAACATATCAAATGCATCAGTTCATAGGTAAAAGGTAGCCTCCTTGTAGTAGATAAGGCTATTAAAGTGTGAGGTGTCAGGCTTTCACATACTCTAAGCCATATCATAAGTGGTGGGTTGGCTAGTTTACGTACCAATCATCCTTCCTACCTTTACAATTCTGGAAATTTCTACACTACCAATATGGATGACATTAGGGCAGGCCACCTTTCCTTCCCAGATTATTTCCGAGAAGTCTGTACAATGATTAATTTATTTCGCTCTTACCAATGAGTGGATGAAAGTTGAATTAAGAATCAACGTCACAGCACTGGGGAATTCCCATAAGCGTTCTGTTCCTTTCTTCAGCAGCAAGTACACAGTTCAAATTCCGATGTCACCAGTAACAGTCTCAATGTATCTCCGTCCCACCTTTCCCTTGAGTTTTGAGTGCCAGCCAGATTCCCCGGTTACTCCTCGCAGCATCAGTCTCCATAGACTATGATCTATTTGTGTCTCGGCACAGTTCACTGGCTCCCAAACAACCTTTACAACATCCAGCTTGTCGTGCATCAGTTCACCTTGGTTATTTCCCAACACATCAGCATGACTTGGAGAAAATATCCAAAGGACGCTAACTATCCAGGACCTCTCTGGAGTTATGCTTGCCACTCTGCATGCAGCATACCATCTACACCTTTCTCATGCTCTATCAGTCAGTCACAGTCACCAACGAGTGAAAAGAGGGGAGGTTGTGTATCTGAGAGCAAAGAGAGAAGAGAAACCAAATCACCTACAATAGCATTTTAACATTAACATCATGAATCATAATCGGCTGCATAATAACTTCAATGCATGGAAGCTGCAAGCCAAACAGATAAGGTTCACACAAAAATAAATGGATACAAGTTTAGAGAAAAAAAAAAACATAAACTTTAGAGGTGGCCAAACTATGGCCTGCAGGCCAATTTTGGCCCGTGAGACTGATGCAAAAGTATAACAGAATCTGCCCCCCCCCCTTCCTTTTCAATAATACGATTTCTGCAAATAACCAACTTGAACAGAAATATTTAAGAATGTATAGAATATCTTTAGTGGGTGAGTTTATCTGGCCAGAGGTATCGCGAGGAATTATAATCTTGGATTATCCCACGAAAATATTGTCATTAGGAAATCTGTGTGTTATGTTTATAATTGTTTTTTTCTATATGGCCTACGAACAGGCTGGTAATTCTAAATTTGGCCTGCAGACCAAAAAAGGTTGCCCACCCCTGATATACACAGAAACACACAAAAAACAAAAACAAAACTATCAAAATAATGGGCGCACAAGCTCACAAGAAATATCTGAAAAAGACAACAACAAAGACACACCTCTGTGAAGCACCCGAGGTTGACACTCTTCAAGGTTTGACAGAGGAAGAAAAGAAAAAAAAAATGTGTCAATATGAATCAGATCACATGTCAGTTATGTAAGACTATGAATTTAATGATTCATTTGATGTTATGTAGGGAGTCGCCGTGGCGGAGCGGCCAGACGCTCGCCGCGGATCGTGAGTTCGCTTCCTGGCGGAGCCAGACTTTTTTCAAAAATGACTTTGGCTACCAAGTCGACCCAGCCTTGAGTGGGTACTGGCTGCAGTTCCAGGAAGTAGAGGGAGCCAGCCTGATGCTGACCACATCAACCATCTTATGCCGATTGGTCTATAAAATATAGGTCTAGCCCTATATGCCATATACACCTAAAGGTGTAGAAAAGGGTCCTTTACTTTTACTTTACTATGACGTTATGTATGTAAGCAAAACAATAATTAGTCAGATCTTCAGATCGTAAAAGTAAAAAACTATCACTTTTTAGGCTGAAACATTTTAAAACAAAGTTACTCAGATCTAGAATTTTACTACTCTTAGTATAGAAACAAACACACAAGAAACAAATGGGGGTGCATGGGCACAGGAACCCGGGAGCTCAGATCCCTTGAGGGCTCCCCCAAAAATATTGGGGAGAGGTTTCAGGCCCCTTCCTCTCATATTCTCTTTGTGGTTATACTCCTGTGTTGATGCGGAGGGAAAAGGGTGGGTGGGAGTGAGTGAGCTGTCATCTTTTTTTTAGACAGAAATAACAAATACAGGTGTTCGGTAATTAAAGTTTTTTTTTAAAAAGACAATAACCAACAAAGACAATGGAAAGCTACCATGGTGCAGCAGGTAGACACTTGCCTCAGTTACCAAGGTCATGGGTTCAGTTATTGACAGAAGCAGACTTTTTTCACAAATGACCTTGGCTCCCAGGTCGACCCAGCCTTAAGTGGGTACCAGGTAAAGTCGGCCGGCGTGATGCTGACCCCATCACCCTCTGAGTGCTGATTGGTCTATAAAATATAGCTGATTGGTCTATAAAATATAGCTGATTGGTCTATAAAATATAGCTGATTGGTCTATAAAATATAGCTGATTGGTCTATAAAATATAGCTGATTGGTCTATAAAATATAGCTGATTGGTCTATAAAATATAGCTGATTGGTCTATAAAATATAGCTGATTGGTCTATAAAATATAGCTGATTGGTCTATAAAATATAGCTGATTGGTCTATAAAATATAGCTGATTGGTCTATAAAATATAGCTCTAGCCTAGTACACCTAATAATTCAGAAGGCGTGGAAAAGGGTCCTTTGCTTATGTTACTTAATAAAGACAATGAGGAAAATAGAATTATTGTAGTGGTTTTCTGCAAGAGCAAAGATATATAAGTAACTATTTAATGATGGACATGATGTGATACAATAAGATAATACCATCCTTGACAATGTCTCAGGGGAGCGAGCCAATGGCTGGCCGAATTTCATTTAATTGTGGCAACAACAGTCTCCTAGATTTACGACCGAGTACCGTTCCAACTAAAAGGTTGTAAGTCGAACTAATTGTAAATCGAATAGATATTTTTGAGTACTATTTTCACTCAAATGGGTTATAAAAATTATATTTAAAACACAAAAATGCAATCTATATACCCATAATTATTGTATATAGGCATCTATATACACTCTAGGTATCAGTTCTGTTAACATTTTGACCCTACCCATGTAGTTATCTTTCTTTATTTACCATTTTGATTTTCGTATTTTTATGTGTTTAGAAAAGTGGATGGTCTAAGTCGAGGAGAGGGTGTATACAAATGACATAACAATTACATTCAATAGTGGCCGAGACAAGCGATATGCACCATCCAATAATTCAATGTATCAAAAAAAAAAAAATCTTATGTATTTAATTTCGTACAACCAGCTTCTCAAGAACAAATTAACAGTAAAACAGCAAGCATATTTTCCTAAATATCATGTAACAATGAAATATGATATTCTGTGAAACCTGGAAGCTGTTATCTGTTACTTTCTCACAAACCACGAAACAATCTGATTTTACTTTCTCAGAAACTGCTAACACTGCAATATTACTTTCTCAGAAACTGCTAACATTGCAATCTTACTTTATCAGAAACTGATAATACTGCAATTTTACTTTCTCAGAAACTGCTAAAACTGCAATATTACTTTCTCAGGAACCGCTAACTTTCTAATCTTACTTTCCAAGAAATCGTTAATATTCTAATATTATTTTCTCAAAAATTGACATTACTGCAATCTTACTTTCTCAGAAACTGACAGTACTGCAATCTTACTTTCTCAGAAACTGACAGTACTGCAATCTTACTTTCTCAGAAACTGACAGTACTGCAATCTTACTTTCTCAGAAACTGACAGTACTGCAATCTTACTTTCTCAGAAACTGACAGTACTGCAATCTTACTTTTTATTTGAGAAAGAAGACCTATTTCAAAAAAAGAAGACCCATTTCTGAGAAAGAAGATCTACGTCAAAGAAAGGAGACCCATTTCTGAGAAAGAAGATCTACGTCAAAGAAGGGAGACCCATTTCTGAGAAAGAAGATCTACTTCAAAGAAAGGAGACCCATTTCTGAGAAAGAAGATCTACGTCAAAGAAAGAAGACCCATTTCTGAGAAAGAAGATCTACGTCAAAGAAAGGAGACCCATTTCTGAGAAAGAAGATCTACGTCAAAGAAAGGAGACCCATTTCTGAGAAAGAAGATCTACGTCAAAAAAGGAGACCCATTTCTGAGAAAAAAGATCTACGTCAAAGAAAGGAGATCCATTTCTGAGAAATAAGATCTACGTCAAAGAAAGGAGACCCATTTCTGAGAAATAAGATCTACATCAAAGAAAGGAGACCCATTTCTGAGAAAGAAGATCTACGTCAAAGAAAGGAGACCCATTTCTGAGAAAGAAGATCTACGTCAAAGAAAGGAGACCCATTTCTGAGAAAGAAGATCTACGTCAAAGAAAGGAGACCCATTTCTGAGAAAGAAGATCTACGTCAAAGAAAGGAGACCCATTTCTGAGAAAGAAGATCTACGTCAAAGAAAGGAGACCCATTTCTGAGAAAGAAGATCTACGTCAAAGAAAGGAGACCCATTTCTGAGAAAGAAGATCTACGTCAAAGAAAGGAGACCTATTTATGAATAAAAGAGACCTCATACTGAAAAATAGATCTATTTCAAAGGAAGAATACCTATTTCTGAGAAAGGAGACCTATTTCTGAAAAATAGATCTATTTCAAAGGAAGAATACCTATTTCTGAGAAAGAAAACCTATTTCCAACAAAGGATATATATTTCTGAGAAAGAAGACCTATTTCTGAGAAAGGATACATATTTCTGACAATAGAAGTCTATTTTTTGAAACTATATATATATATATTTTTTAAACATCAGACAAGGCACTAAATGTTTCTACACACCAATACAATAGCCCAGTACGTCAAAAATTTTATGTAACAACAATTTACACATTTATGGCTTAAGAATCACAAATAATCTCAACCAAAAAAAAAAAAAAAAAAAAAAAACATGACAAGAAGATTAAGCAGAACCATTTCTAAATAAAAACCTAAAAATTATAAGAGTCCCAAAACTCAATGCTCAGACAAAATGGAGGAGAGTGTTATAAAAGCAAACAAAATGAGTTATTTCTTTACTGCTGCAAACTAGTTTACAATAAGAAATCATAATTGTACATCAAGAGTTAGACAGTTTAGCATCAGGGTATCTGTATTAAAAGTGATTAACAGTGCACAGTAAAAAGGCTTTGGGACGACAGACATGATTACCAATGCCACAAGACATCAGAGAAAAGGAAGAAGAATCTACCTTGACTGTACAGACCTCTCCCAGTGTAGGTTCCGTGGCTCCATTAAAGGGGGAAGAGAATAGATTTATTGCCACGCAACAAACATGTCATAAGAGTAGACTAATTAAGGGGTGTTTTCTTTGAAGTCGGAGTGCAAATATCTGCCTGAAAGGTCAGAAACCAACAGTCTGTATACAAAAAAAGCTAGATCTGCAAAACTGATGTGCATACAAAACTCAAGTTCTGGAATAAGACCAAAGTTCAGAAGTGGACAAACAGTCAGAACTTTATACTGAAGTAAACAGACGGTGAAGTATTCTAATTTTCCAAGAGGGACCATATGAAAAGCAAATAAAAAACTGTAACCTTTGTAACAAGGTGTCAGTATAAATGCAATACAAGAAAAACATTATTAATGAACATGTTAACAAAAAAAAAAATGCAAAATAAAAATTGTATCCTGTATCTAATGCAAGTCTGTGCTCAATGATAGGTGGAAGCCATAAAAAAAACCAATAAACAGCAAAAATCTACAATGAAGTAAACATGTGAAAAAGGGGAGGGGGTTAAAAAAATTCTTATATAAGAACATTTATTCTTTCCATCCATGTTCTTATATGAGAAAATTTATCCTTCCAATCCACGCTAGATATTACTTTAAAAATTTAATCCATCCTGACCAAGACTTCCTCCTCTTCTACTTAAGTCAGTCAATATATTAATTTCTGCTCTGTTGTAGTCAGTCAATATATTAATTTCTGCTCTGTTGTAGTCAGTCAATATATTAATTTTTGCTCTATTGTAGTCAGTCAATATATTAATTTTTGCTCTATTGTAGCCAGTCAATATATTAATTTCTGCTCTGTTGTAGTCAGTCAATATATTAATTTTTGCTCTATGTAGTCAGTCAATATATTAATTTCTGCTCTATTGTAGTCAGTCAATATATTAATTTCTGCTCTATTGTAGCCAGTCAATATATTAATTTCTGCTCTGTTGTAGCCAGTCAATATATTAATTTCTGCTCTATTGTAGCCAGTCAATATATTAATTTCTGCTCTGTTGTAGCCAGTCAATATATTAATCTTTGCTCTATTGTAGCCAGTCAATATATTAATTTTTGCTCTATTGTAGCCAGTCAATATATTAATCTTTGCTCTATTGTAGCCAGTCAATATATTAATTTTTGCTCTATTGTAGCCAGTCAATATATTAATTTTTGCTCTATTGTAGTCAGTCAATATATTAATTTTTGCTCTGTTGTAGTCAGTCAATATATTAATTTCTGCTCTATTGTAGTCAGTCAATATATTAATTTCTGCTCTATTGTAGTCAGTCAATATATTAATTTCTGCTCTATTGTAGTCAGTCAATATATTAATTTCTGCTCTATTGTAGTCAGTCAATATATTAATTTCTGCTCTATTGTAGTCAGTCAATATATTAATTTCTGCTCTATTGTAGTCAGTCAATACATTAATTTCTGCTCTATTGTAGTCAGTCAATATATTAATTTCTGCTTTACTGTAGTCAGTCAATATATTAATTTCTGCTCTGCTGTAGTCAGTCAATATATTAATTTCTGCTCTGCTGTAGTCAGTCAATATATTAATTTCTGCTCTGCTGTAGTCAGTCAATACATTAATTTCTGCTCTATTGTAGTCAGTCAATATATTAATTTCTGCTCTATTGTAGTCAGTCAATATATTAATTTCTGCTCTATTGTAGTCAGTCAATATATTAATTTCTGCTCTGCTGTAGTCAGTCAATATATTAATTTCTGCTCTATTGTAGCCAGTCAATATATTAATTTCTGCTCTGTTGTAGCCAGTCAATATATTAATCTTTGCTCTATTGTAGCCAGTCAATATATTAATTTTTGCTCTATTGTAGCCAGTCAATATATTAATCTTTGCTCTATTGTAGCCAGTCAATATATTAATTTTTGCTCTATTGTAGCCAGTCAATATATTAATTTTTGCTCTATTGTAGTCAGTCAATATATTAATTTTTGCTCTGTTGTAGTCAGTCAATATATTAATTTCTGCTCTATTGTAGTCAGTCAATATATTAATTTCTGCTCTATTGTAGTCAGTCAATATATTAATTTCTGCTCTATTGTAGTCAGTCAATATATTAATTTCTGCTCTATTGTAGTCAGTCAATATATTAATTTCTGCTCTATTGTAGTCAGTCAATATATTAATTTCTGCTCTATTGTAGTCAGTCAATACATTAATTTCTGCTCTATTGTAGTCAGTCAATATATTAATTTCTGCTTTACTGTAGTCAGTCAATATATTAATTTCTGCTCTGCTGTAGTCAGTCAATATATTAATTTCTGCTCTGCTGTAGTCAGTCAATATATTAATTTCTGCTCTGCTGTAGTCAGTCAATACATTAATTTCTGCTCTATTGTAGTCAGTCAATATATTAATTTCTGCTCTATTGTAGTCAGTCAATATATTAATTTCTGCTCTATTGTAGTCAGTCAATATATTAATTTCTGCTCTGCTGTAGTCAGTCAATATATTAATTTCTGCTCTGCTGTAGTCAGTCAATATATTAATTTCTGCTCTATTGTAGTCAGTCAATTTATTAATTTCTGCTCTATTGTAGCCAGTCAATATATTAATTTATGCTCTGTTGTAGCCAGTCAATATATTAATTTCTGCTCTATTGTAGTCAATTTATTAATTTCTGCTCTATTGTAGCCAGTCAATATATTAATTTATGCTCTGTTGTAGCCAGTCAATATATTAATTTCTGCTCTACTGTAGTCAGTCAATATATTAATTTCTGCTCTATTGTATCCAGTCAATATATTAATTTCTGCTTTACTGTAGTCAGTCAATATATTAATTTCTGCTCTGCTGTAGTCAGTCAATATATTAATTTCTGCTCTGCTGTAGCCAGTCAATATATTAATTTCTGCTCTATTGTAGTCAGTCAATATATTAATTTCTGCTCTGCTGTAGTCAGTCAATATATTAATTTATGCTCTGCTGTAGTCAGTCAATATATTAATTTCTGCTCTATTGTAGTCAGTCAATATATTAATTTCTGCTCTATTGTAGTCAGTCAATATATTAATTTCTGCTCTGCTGTAGTCAGTCAATATATTAATTTCTGCTCTGCATGACTTCATTCTCTTCTACTTTAGATAGTGATAATATTAATCTATGCAGACAGCAATGTAGTGACTAGACACTTCTCTGCCCACCCAAAGATCCAGGGTTCAAATCCACATTAGGGCAGACATAATCAAATAAGCTTGTCTTCCAGGACATGTCTGAAGAAGACCAGGTTGCCTACATAATGCTGGCTACATCAATCACTGACTGCTGATTGGTCTATGAAGATATGGGTGAAGCTTCATAAGCCTATACTATGAAACTGGTCCTTTATTTTATTTAAAAAAAAAACAAATATTAATTTTTTTTTTTTTATCAGGTAAAAATTAGATTTACAGAAAAATGCATAGTCTCTCCCACAAGATTTCAATATGAATTCTTACTCCTACACTTAGGTTGACCATAATATGTTGAGCTGAAAACCGGAAATTCCCAAGCAAGAGTTTAATTCACCCCACAACAATATTCTAGAATTAATTATTTTGTTGTTATTATTAGTATTATTATTACAGTATCTAAAACTATTAACTCTAATAGTCTATAGATATCTCTATAAGTGTATGTTGTGATCTCAAGCTTAATATATTTTTTTTTTAAAGAGGTTTATTGGTACTTTTTTGGAGTACTCACAGGATGGCAGGGACGTGGATGTTTGATTAACCTACCCACACTACGACCTACGAGTTTTGGTGTCAGGTTCTTCTTCAGAGTAATTTCTAATTTCAAATAACAGCGAATTAAAAACACCAACATGAAAAGCTGTAACTCGGAGAAAAGCATGGAACAAATAAGGCTGTTGAAATAAAACCATTACACACACAAAAAAGAAGACAGAATATCAAATCTAAGTAGGCATATTATGTTTGCACAGGAACAATTAACTATGATGAAAACTACTACGGACAAAAACAGCACCAAGTATGCACTACAGATATTTGTAATAAAAAAAATATAACTTTCATAATTTCCTGTATATCCTTAACAGGACATCTCAAACCAACTCCAGTATTTATTGGTTGTCTGTCATTTTATTCAACCTCTTTACATTCAGAAATTGCTAGTAAATGCACATAGTTATCATTTATCTCCAAGTAAAATGCACTTCTTTTTCTTCTTCTCTTCCACCTTGTATCTCATTGAAGTGTCTGGGGGAAATGCAACATTTGTTGATGAGCTTTGTCAAGAGCACTCACTATTAAGACTGATGTTCATTTCTGTAAGGCTGTTCCTAATGCCATCACTCCATTTTTTTCTAGTTCTTCCACTCACTCTATACCTGTTGTAACGTTTTAGTGTGGCTTACTGTGGCAGATAGTACCAGGGCATTCTTGTTAGGTATCCAAACCACTTCATTGGTTGTTCTTTGATGACCTGTAAGACTGGCTTTATTCCTAGCATTCCTCAGATTTTGTGATTTCATATTCTGTTTTTCCTTGAAACTCCTGCAGTTCTATTAAGGCATTACATCTCTGTTGTCACAATCTTTCATTCATTAGAGGATGTCAGTGTCCACGTTTGGCACTGATAACATAGTGTTGGCCAAAAAATAGTTCTGAAAAAATTCTCTTTAGTACTCCGGGTATCTGCTTGTGTGTCAACAGGGAAGATGGTTGCCCCATTACTTGATTAGCTTTGGCACATCTCAAGCTAATTTCTCTGTCCAGTTTTCCGTTGGATGAGAAAATTGTAAGATGCACCTATTTTCCAAAAATATTGGGTCTAAAAACAGTGTGTGTCTTATTCAATGGTAGTAGAATTTTATCAAATGATCTGTTAGAAAATATGCAGCCTAGGGCCTCATTTGGGAATGACAGTTTAGAGGGGACATAAAATAGGTTGGGAGTTTGGGGGGGGGGGGGGGAATTATAAAATATTCTTTCCCGCTATTATAGTTTTTGCACTTGGTTTCATAGTCACTGCTTTGCACTAGTCCACTAAGATTCAACCACTTAATGTCAGCACTATCAAACCCTTTCAAGTTGTCATGAGAGACAAACTGAACCAGTGGATGAAGTCTTTGGGGACAATTTGACATCAACAGGTAGTCTGAAGAAAGCAACAACTACAGGAGACACTTGTACCTGGATGAAAAGCTCCTGGGATACTGTGAAGATGTAGATCATTATCAAGCTATTTCACAAGTATAGAATTTCAAATGCTACAGATGGAAACTATGGAAGAGGCAACACATGAAGTCAGTGACTCGTCACCAGACACAGATGAGGACAAGTTAAAGAGCTGTCATGTAGATGAGAGTTTTAACAGTGACTCGTCACCAGACACAGATGAGGACAAGTTAAAGAGCTGTCATGTGGATGGAGTTTTAACAGTGACTCGTCACCAGACACAGATGAGGACAAGTTAAAGAGCTGTTATGTGGATGAGAGTTTTAACAGTGACTCGTCACCAGACACAGATGAGGACAAGTTAAAGAGCTGTTATGTGGATGGAGTTTTAACAGTGACTCGTCACCAGACACAGATGAGGACAAGTTAAAGAGCTGTTATGTGGATGGAGTTTTAACAGTGACTCGTCACCAGACACAGATGAGGACAAGTTAAAGAGCTGTTATGTAGATGAGAGTTTTAACAGTGACTCGTCACCAGACACAGATGAGGACAAGTTAAAGCGCTGTCATGTGGATGGAGTTTTAACAGTGACTCGTCACCAGACACAGATGAGGACAAGTTAAAGAGCTGTTATGTAGATGAGAGTTTTAACAGTGACTCGTCACCAGATACAGATGAGGACAAGTTAAAGAGCTGTTATGTGGATGGAGTTTTAACAGTGACTCGTCACCAGACACAGATGAGGACAAGTTAAAGAGCTGTTATGTGGATGGAGTTTTAACAGTGACTCGTCACCAGACACAGATGAGGACAAGTTAAAGAGCTGTTATGTGGATGAGAGTTTTAACAGTGACTCGTCACCAGACACAGATGAGGACAAGTTAAAGCGCTGCCATGTGGATGGAGTTTTAACATTGACTCGTCACCAGACACAGATGAGGACAAGTTAAAGAGCTGTCATGTGGACGGAGTTTTAACAGTGACTCGTCACCAGACACAGATGAGGACAAGTTAAAGAGCTGTTATGTGGATGAGAGTTTTAACAGTGACGAGGAGTTTTCTGGATACTTTGATCAATAAAATGTGGAGTTCAAAACTTTAAGCAATTACATTATTTCTTTTTTTCTTCAAAACTTCTGGTCCCAAAATCAAGGTGCGTCTTATACACAGGATCATCTCATTCTTGGGGACATTGGTACATCACAGTGATAACAATGCAAAAACTGAGCTTAAGTTGCTTGCTCATATTTGCACAGATCAGTCCGAATTCTATGTGCCAATAATATATATTTACAATGTCAAAAATATGATGATCTCGGTACACTGTTAAACATATGCTTCACTCTGATCAACTCCCTTTTCTCCATGTGTATGTGTTCCAGGGTCCCACTTTTGGGAAAACAAGAATATACCCACTTTTTCACATACCAGTATGTTTTCAGAGTAGAATAATTGGAGGGGCTTCCTTTGATGTCACAGTGCATCTGCCTGAGAGGCAAGGAACCAACAGTCTGCAACACTCAGGTTCTGGAATAAGACTACAGTCCAGAGGTTGATGAACAACCAGAAGACTCCACCCGAGTTTACAGCCAGTGAACATGAAGAAGAATGACACCATTTCCAATTTTAAAAATTATTAATTTTCTTGCTATTAAAAAATAAAGTGACATACTTGATGCTTAAGCAACACTTTATCAAAATGAAGAGAAAACAATACACAAAAACAAGAGATGATGTGACCTGAATTTCCCCAAAATATTGAGAGTATGGGGGAGTGTTTCTGTTTGGAAGCAACTTACTTGCTTTCTTAACAAAAAATAAACACACATTGATCTGATCTGAAACACAAAATAAAAGATGAATTTCAAAGACATATATTCACACAGATGAACCAATGATGGTTTCATAGGCTGACAAACATGAATGCTGTTGTGATTTAAAAACTAAGGCCATAACTTGTATCTGAAACAATCAACATCTTTTCAATGTTCAAGTCATTAAAAAACTATGTCCAGTAACTTCAGATCTAGTATAAAAATCCCCCTAATTTATGTATTAATGTTACACATGGTCTGTAATTCAATTCTGTACATACTTTACACAAAAAACAGTTTACACCTACAGTATAAATGGTTTGGTCATATAGTAAGAATGCAGCCAGAACAACTACCAACGCAGGCGCTATACATGAAAAGATGTGAAGTGAAAGCAAGAGGCCACCCTAGGAGAAGATGGACTGCTGTCATTAAAGCCCTTCTACATGAACACAGAATGACAATAGTCAATGCTGCCTGCCCATCAGGCGATGGATCACAAACTGTTCCTTCCCACAACACTTGATGGCAGATGTAGAAAGTGATGGTGACAATGATGATGATGACACAGAGCTGAGATCTGTAGAGTATTACCCATCACTATGTCCTGAACCAATATTTTCAGTTATGGTTACAAAAACAGTCCTCCTTTTTCGGTTCTAGAACAACCAAACCCACAATTCACATCTGGTGCACTATTTTCTATAGCTATATCTAGGAACAAAACTGTATAAGTCTTCACTTGTAAACTAACGCTGGCAAACAAGCTCGGTCATTACTGACATTTCCTAGGCAGCACGAAACCAATGACTCAACTCTTTCACCCCAGAGATTATTCTAATGAAGGCAGGAACCTGTGGGAATTGCTGACAAATCTTAAAAACATGTGTCCGGTGATTCATTCTGTGACCTCGTCAGAATGATATCATTAAGGCTAAATGCAAGTTGAAATGTTTACAAAGTCATTTTGTTTACCAGAAAATCTTCCTTAATACTACTGTTAGTAAATATATTCATATCCGGACCACCTAAACACGGTGATTCACAAACAGAACCCAACACCATTAAATAGGCTTCTCGGGGAAAGTACTGACTGATATTGTAACCCACCAGAACATCACACAAGCGATAAACACCCAGTGACACAAAGTGCCACCATTCAGATGAGGATCACCCGTGGAGAGGTCCTAGAAACCTCCATTCAACCAATAGGTTATATTAGGGCCCTCGGCAACAGCCAAGGCAGGGCTTCAAAATAGCGAAAATTCATCCCATATGAGGATGGATAACAGTACTTGTCGCCAGTGCATAGTGTGTAGATACTGTGGGTATAATTATATTTACAACAACAATAATTTTTGTGATATTTTTTGTAGTGAAATTTTATTTTAAAAATGGTTAACTGTGATGTCATGTGTATGATATCACTTTTCTCTCTGTAGTGGTGTAAACAAAATTCAAGTTTTCTTGGTTACAGGGAAAGAAAACAGCTATTTCTTGACTCCATTTGCTTGATTACCTTCCCTCATGATTAAAAAAAAAACATTTTTGCGCAAAATAATGACTATGAAAAACCCATCTGTTTCATGACTTGAAGGCAGTGATAACACAACTAGCAGGCTTGACTTCAACCATCTGAATTTTCACAAAAACTGAACAAGATTCCACATTTCCTCCAACCATTGCCAGTACTAAGGGAAAAGCTTACAATGTAAAGGTCCCTTTACACGCTGTAGCATATCGTGCAAATGAGGCTAGACAAATATTTTTAGAGACCAACTGGCTTAACACCGGTCGTCTTTATCTCCCAGGATTTACCCTGGTACCCAATCAAGGCTGGGTCGACCTTGGAGTCAAAGAGATGTATGAAAAAAAAATCAAACACCATGCTGATTTAAACTATGACCTTCAAATGCACTGGTTAGCATCCAGCTGCAATCAGGGCCACTACCAGGAGAAAATCTCACATGACAAAAACAAATGAGTGGGGAAACAAATGTTACTGACAGGGAATGAACCAGACACATACAGAGGGTAGGTAAGGCATCTGCTCATAGAAAACATGTACTTAATTCTGGTCTGGCTAAAAATAACTTTTCAAATCTGCATCAAGGCTAATCTGTTATAACAGATCTTAACTCATTCAGTCCCGATAAACTCATCATGTGTGGACTGGTTGCTCCTTCCATCAAATGCCTTTTCTAAACCTTTCTTCTTTAAGTGACTGTTTTAATGAATTGTGTTAAAAAGTAAAAAAAAAAAAAAAAAAAAAAAAAAAAAAAAACTCTGTTTAATGCCTTCATGTGTATAGTGCATATAGGGCAGGACCTCTATTTTATAGACCAATCGGTACTTGGTGGGTGATGTGTGTTAACCTTATTTTAACCCTTTTAGTACCTTAGTGTAGCTATTTTAACCCCTCTAGATCTAAACAACTACTATTGTAGGTAAATAATGCCAGCCCAGCATACAATGGGTACCAGTGAATGTCCAGGGAGGAAAAGGTGACCAGTTTTATGCTGACAGCAATCATCAAGTGCTCTTTTGTCTAACATTTTAGCATCTTTCATCCAATGAAAGCTATAGTAGAGTGTAGATACTTGTCTGAAGGTCTAAGGTTCAAATCGGCATTGAGGCAGATTGTTTCTTTCAAAGCTGTATTTGGCTCCCAGGTCAAGCCAGCCTAGAATGGGCATCAGGTGATGTCCTGGGAAGTAAAGGCAGCCGGCACGATGTTGACCACATCACCCGTCAGGTGCCATTTAGTCTAACAATATAATTCTGGTCTCGGCCTTTACGCTGTAACACATGCCAGATTAACCACTGGCGTGAAATAAGTCCTTTACTTTTACTTTAATTGCACATGGATGTGTCTACAAGTGCTCCATCTCTCCCACAGAAGGAGACAAGGAAAATCTCAGCAATGTGAAGTCTACAGCAACAGCAAACGATCTTAATGTGTATGTACCAAAATTGGACGCTTACAAATAATTTTTAAATATAGCCATATGTGATAAGTTTGTTCAATTTTCTAACTCCTTTAAGAAGCTCAAATGCCATTCATTATTAACACCTACTGGTGCTAAAACACTGTAACTGGAATCATAAAAAACAATGCAATAGAAGAAAAACAAGGGACAAAAAACATAATGCAGTTTAACAGTAGACAAAGTGAGTCATGTTACCAGTGAGGTTTGTAGTAAATTAATAATAAAATAGCAGCACACTGACTGCCTGTTTTCTCCCACAGACAGCTACACAAAAGTATGACATGGCTGCAAATCATATTCTGGATACCAATCCACCAAGGTTAAATCCTAAATAACCCATTTAATCTGTAAATAAGTTATGTATGAGCACCTATAAATACTTCATCAAGTAATACTCTGGTGCACTCGGCAGTCGTGTGTGGGTACTGATACCTAAAAAATGTCATCAAGCTAACGTCTCAGCTCTGTTCATGGTAATGTCTCATCTTTATGAAATGTAGAGATGAATTAAACAAAATGGAAAATTAGATCAGCATATAATTATACTGGGGAAAAAAGCATTCTTCATAGCAATGATCTAACACACTCCACTCGTCATGTGTGTACATATATAAAACAGTTACATTTGCAACAAATATCTTACCTTTAATGGCTTCTGCTGACTGGACAAGTTCTGTAACTGCATTGGCCACCTTGCGAGAAATGAGGGCCAGAGTTTGTCTCCCTTCCTGAGTGGGTTTTAGTACAACCTGATGGGTTTAGAAACAAGGAAAGTGATAACAGTATTGTTTATTGTCCAATGAAATATTTTAATCATAATGACCATTTCAACAGGGTTGACATAAGTCCTTATTTTTGTGGACACATCATCACTTCACACGTAAATGTGAGTTCCTGCAACATTTTTTTTTGACATTCGTAGATTTGTCTGCAATTTTACAATTAAAGACAAAATTAACAGTATGTGACCATATTGGAAACTGTAGGAGTAGTGAAATGTACACTGAAATTGTGAAGATAGGGCAGTTCTTTTTTGTTACTCCCACCATATCAGGTCATCAGAAGAATACGCATGGATCACAATTTAAATGGAATTTACTGTTAGGATAAATATCCTCATTTCAGAAGATAAAAATATGGCAGGCCCAGCTTTGGAGAGAACTGTAATGGAAGGTATGGTTAATGGAACAAACTTTATTTTTCAAAGGGTCACAAATTTGGCACTGAGGCCTGCCTTACATTCGGCCCTTTCAATCACCCATCTTTCGCATAGCAGTTGTATTTTACTAATAAAACATGTTATGATCATATGATGATATGCATATTGTGTATGTTATAAAAGAACACAAAAGCATGGACTGTAAAAAACTAAAATGCATGCATACACACACCCACATACACACACCCACGCTCACAAACTCACTTACACAGACAAACATGCATACATACATACATAATACATACATACACACATGCATACAACCACACACCGACACATACATACAGCCGCATAGACATGCAGGCAGACAAACACACACAAACATACACAGACAAACACAGACAAACACATATGGGAACACACACAGACACACACACACAGTCACATCAAACATGCAGACAAACACAGAGACACACACACAAACATACACAGGCAAACATGCAGACAAACACATATGGGAACACACACAGACACACACACACACAGTCACATCAAACATGCAGACAAACACAGAGAGACACACACACACACAGTCACATCAAACATGCAGACAAACACAGAGACACACACACACACAAACATACACAGGCAAACATGCAGACAAACACAGAGACACACACACACACACATAAGTCTGTAGGAGACTGAGTGGCTTTCTGACGTGTCGTGATGAAAGTGACATTCTTCAAATGACAAGTGACATTCTTCAAATGACAAGTGACATTCTTCAAATGACAAGTGGCATTCTTCAAATGACAAGTGACATTCTTCAAATGACAAGTGACATTCTTCAAATGACAAGTGACATTCTTCAAATGACAAGTGACATTCTTCACATGACAAACAAAATAATGATAAAGTGGTTTACTTCATTTGTAATTTTTGAAAATAGATTGAATGTTTTTCTTGACGACTTTGATGGAAAAACCAAAAAAGTCTGTACAAGTTTTCAAGCAATATTCATCTATATACCAACAGTAAAAGTTCATCATAAGACACAGTTGTTGTTTGTACAAGAACTATTGGAACCATACCCATCGTTAAATTTATTGAGAAGCAAAGAATGAAATGGTTTGGTCACCTAATGAGGATGGAACCAACAATGCCAGCATCAAGAGCATACAACATGAAAATCGAAACACCAAGAGGCAGGGGAAGACCAAGAAGAAGACAAGTGAAGGAGTCACGGACAACTTGAGACTTCATAACATCACGGCATATGAAGTGACTGAGCGCGCCCTGGCTCGGTTGCCGATCATCTGATAGACTGCGGCGCCTAGCGGCACAAGCAGATTTTGACAAAAGAAAGATACCTACAGTAAAAGTTCATCATAAGACACAGTTGTTGTTTGTTCAACATTCATCTATATACCTACAGTAAAAGTTCATCATAAGACACAGTTGTTGTTTGTACAACATTCATCTATATACCTACAGTAAAAGTTCATCACAAGACACAGTTGTTGTTTGTTCAACATTCATCTATATACCTACAGTAAAAGTTCATCACAAGACACAGTTGTAATTTTTGTACAAGATTCATCTATATACCTACAGTAAAAGTTCATCACAAACACAGTTTACAAGTTTGTTCAACATTCATCTATATACCTACAGTAAAAGTTCATCATAAGACACAGTTGTTGTTTGTTCAACATTGGATCATATATACCTACAGTTTAAAGTTCATCATAAGACACAGTTGTTGTTTGTTCAACATTCATCTATATACCTACAGTAAAAGTTCATCATAAGACACAGTTGTTGTTTGTTCAACATTCATCTATATACCTACAGTAAAAGTTCATCATAAGACACAGTTGTTGTTTGTTCAACATTCATCTATATACCTACAGTAAAAGTTCATCATAAGACACAGTTGTTGTTTGTTCAACATTCATCTATATACCTACAGTAAAAGTTCATCATAAGACACAGTTGTTGTTTGTTCAACATTCATCTATATACCTACAGTAAAAGTTCATCATAAGACACAGTTGTTGTTTGTTCAAGATTCATCTTATGATACATTACATTGCCAGTATCTGTGGTTTAGGCCTTGATAAGATACTTCACAATTTCAAAATATCAGGTTTAATTATAATTGTAGCTGCAGGTGATTTGGCAGCAGATTGCTTTATGTTCAATTTGACAACAGGATAAAGCTCCGACAGTTCAAAAAGCAATGGCAAAGCTTTAAATGTAAATTTGCTTAGTGAAATCTCAAACAGTTCCCCCCCCCCCCCCCCCATCACACACACACACACAAAATGTTGGGGTTGGTTCTACAACATCTCGTAAAGGATACACAACTATCTTTTATCATAAGTTGAAAGCTACAGATACCCACACACCTGAAGACACTGACATACCTGAAGACACCAACATACCTGCAGAGAAAGTTTCCTTATAATATTGTAATGACCTTAACTCTATTGTACACTCAACAATGCTGTGAATTACCTTGCAAGCAACAAACAGCTACATACCTGCAAGACTTGCTGCAAGAGCTCTTTGTAAGACATTGCTGTTGTCCTTCCAGCATTCATAGCCCTTTGTTTGATTTCTGATGTCTCTGCCGTCGCTGCTGCTCCCTGAAATATGATAACAGTTAATAAAAATATTCAATTTCTCTTCTCGCTGATCCTGTCCTGTTTCCATTTGTCTCATAATGGAGCATAGGGAACCACAATCTCAAGCTAAGCTCTCTGTGCAATTGTTTATTGCTGGTTAGATTTTGTAGCCTTTTATGGAATGAGGTAGCTACTCCCATGCCAACCCTTCTTACTCACCTCTATAACTATGTTACTATGTAACATTACATAACGTAACATAACGTAACAATTCCACACACAAAAATGATTTCCATCAAGTAGAGGACCACAAACTTACATCCCAAGACACTTTTCATTAAATGTCCCAGATGATGAAAGACCAGGATTCTGAAACTCTAGTAAGTTTAAATGATTATATGGCTACTGACCCAGTGTGGGTTTGGGGGGGGGGGGGAATAACAGACCCACTGACCTCTTTACACATATGTTGTAAAAGTTTGACTGATAAAAGGTTTGCTAAAATCAAATGTGTTGGCTGGGAGGCACAATGGCACAAAGCTGTAAACCACAACACAAAAAGCCAACCGTACTTTTAAAGTCAAACTTTGAAAAAGAAAAACAAGAGGAAGAAGAAGGAGTAGGAGGAGGCTGAGGAGGAGGAGAAGAAGAAAAGCAAGAGAAAAGTGTAGGCAGAGAAGGCTGAGGAGGAGGAGGAGAAGAAAAAGAACAAGAAGAAGAGGTGTAGGCAGAGAAGGAGGAGGAGGAGAAGAAGAAGAAGAAGAGGTGTAGGCAGAGAAGGCTGAGGAGGAGGAGGAGGAGAAAAAGAAGAAGAGGAGGAGCAAAAGGTTACTGTCTGTATGTATCAGTCTTACCTTGACGACACTCATTAAATCAAAGATGGCCTTGCGTCCCATGTTGGCAGCACCAATGATATCCTCCTGTCTACAGGAGTTGCCGGCTGCTACAGCCTTGGCTGTGGCTGTTGTGATTGGTTTAGCACATCGGATCAGATCCTCAGCGGTTGCTGTCTTCGTCACCTCATCTGAGCTGTCAAAAGCCTGGAATGCATCACATATGTCTTTATGATCAATACTCTTCTATTATCAAACAGCATTAAAAGTTTATGGTTAATTAGGCGCCAGCAAGGAGATCAAAATTAGAATTTTTAGAGCATGCATCTTCCCTGTGGCTACATACGGATGTGAGTTGTGGGCTATCTCCCAGTCCTTAAGAAAGAGGATAGGGGCTTTTGAACTGAAATGCTATAGAAAGATTATCAGAATATCTTGGACAAAGAAGAGGAGAAATACTGACATCATGAAAGATCTGAACATCAAGGAAGATTGGCTAATAAAAACAGCATTATGTCTCGGAAGCTGAAATATTTTGTTTAAATCAAGCGCCACGACAGATTGGAAAAAATAATAGCAGAAGGCATGGTACCAGGAAGGAGGGGCAGGGGCCGACCGACACGAAGATGGACACAGGATAAAAGTGACTACTGGAGTATGAAAGTACATGAGGCAGGAGAGCTGGCGAGAGACTGAGTTTCTGCAAAGGACCTGCTACATGATGATGACTCTTCTATCACATCCAGCGGTAGTGCAGGTTGTTGCAACCAATAGTATCTACAGTTAAAAGAAAGAGAAGATGGCGTGATATTGTAGACATTCTGAGAAGAGACAAACAGAGAATCACCAAACAGGCACTGAAATAGGAAACAGATGGATTGAGGAAACTCTAAGGAAAATGTTGGCAACAGAAGCCAAAGTTGCTGGACTGGATTCCATCCACGATATCGAAGTGACTGCATAGGACAGAATAGAATGGAGAAATAGACTGCTAGCCTTATGTGACACATATATTGGCATCCAGGACATTGAATGAATGAATAAGTATGGGTGTATTTTCTAATATAAAATCAGGACTGCTTGCTATGTGGAGAGGAGACATTAGTCATGACTGAGACAATTACCAAGCTATGTGGAGAGGAGACATTAGTCATGACTGAGACAATTACCAATAAACTATATTCATTAACTGGTGCCTGCATAGCACAGACAGAGAGAGGAGACAATGGTAGTGACTAAAACAATTACTAATTAACTATATTCATTAACTGGTGCCTGCATAGCACAGACAAAAAAGAGACAATGGTCATGATCAAAATAATTACTAATAAACTACATTAATTGACTGGTGCCTACATAGCATAGACAGAGAAAGTAAAAAAAACATGACTAAAACAATTACTAATAAACTATATTCATTAACAGGTGTCTGAATAGCACAGACAGAGAGAGGAGACAATGGTAATGACTAAAACAATTACTAATGAACTCTATTCATTAACAGGTGTCTGAATAGCACAGACAGAGAGAGGAGACAATGGTTCATTAACTGACTAAAACAATTACTGAATGAAATTACTCTATTCATTAACAGGTGTCTGAATAGCACAGACAGAGAGAGGAGACAATGGTAATGACTAAAACAATTACTAATGAACTCTATTCATTAACAGGTGTCTGAATAGCACAGACAGAGAGAGGAGACAATGGTAATGACTAAAACAATTACTAATGAACTCTATTCATTAACAGGTGTCTGAATAGCACAGACAGAGAGAGGAGACAATGGTAATGACTAAAACAATTACTAATGAACTATATTCATTAACAGGTGTCTGAATAGCACAGACAGAGAGAGGAGACAATGGTAATGACTAAAACAATTACTAATGAACTATATTCATTAACAGGTGTCTGAATAGCACAGACAGAGAGAGGAGACAATTGTAGTGACTAAAACAATTACTAATGAACTATATTCATTAACAGGTGTCTGAATAGCACCAAGGAGACAAAAAAGCATAAATAGTTAGTGCCTGTGTCCATGGGGGATAAAAATAAAAACAAAAAAAATCGGGCTCACATTTCCAACTTTAAAAAACAAATTTTCAAACCAAAACGATCTTTTCTTGTACCAAAAAAACCGTACTAATATCCATCACTGTCTCTTTAAAGCATGGTATCGGGAAGGGGGGCGGGGGGCCGACCAAACTAAGATGGCATAGATTTAATTGAAATCCTTGGGTATAAAGTACATGATCGGGGACAGGGGGGAGAGACCAAAATTTCTGCAAAAGGCCCCCTACAAAGATGATATGCCCTTGTAAAAACATTTTTAAAAGACAGCAATCTAAAAGCCAAAAGCATACCCTCAAATGAGTTATAATTATGATAGGGTTATCTTTACAGCACTAGGGACAAATTCATGGTGTTTTAGATTCCCTCTCAAATATTCATCAGTGATGCGGTTTATAGTGCCAACCTATGCGGTTGACAAAACTTCATTGCTTCTCAGTTGGCTCTGCCGATCTTTTCTCCCAAATTCTCATATTCCGGGAGTGTGTGACTGTAGCTTTTTATAATTCTCGGGGATCCCATCTCTCTGATTTGATTTTATTTAAAAACCGACATCACAGCATCGGGGATTCCCATAAGCCTCTGTCCCCATCTTCCGCAGCCCCAAAGAGTTCCGATACAAAGGTGCCCCGACTTTCTGTTAATTCCGTCTTGCCTTTTTCCCCTGACCTCGAAAATCTGCAAACCCCTCGTCACCCCAACTGCTCAATCCACCAGCTGTGGTGACTATCTGCTCCCAAATTTTACACCTCTCCCACAAAGGGACTAAACCACGTCTGCCATTCATGTACAGTATTTCCCCCAATTGGCCAACCAGCAGTCCCGTCCGTCTGTCTTTCCCAAAACCACCGGGGTGTCCGGGGAAAAAAACCGACAAAATCCCCCTCCCCCGGGCCATCTCTCTAAGGGCATTGACATGTCTGCGTGA
>CAJHNH020000288.1:451145-531603 GCA_905116865.2 Candidula unifasciata | reverse complement strand
TGTAGTAGACTAAAACTAACAAACAGACAGATACTAATACTGATAGCAAACAATGAACTACTATATCATTAACAGGTGTCTGAATAGCACAGACAGAGAGAGGAGACAATGGTAGTGACTAAAACAATTACTAATGAACTATATTCATTAACAGGTGTCTGAATAGCACAGACAGAGAGAGGAGACAATGGTAGTGACTAAAACAATTACTAATGAACTATATTCATTAACAGGTGTCTGAATAGCACAGACAGAGAGAGGAGGACATGGTAACGACTAAAACAATTACTAATGAACTATATATCATTAACAGGTGTCTGAATAGCACAGAGAGAGAGGAGACAAGGAGTGACTGAATAAAACAATTACTAAGTATACATTAACAGGTGTCCTGAATAGCACAGACCAGAGAGGAGGGACAATTGTAGTGACTAAAACAATTACTAATGAACTATTCATTAACAGGTGTCTGAATAGCACAGACAGAGAGAGGAGACAATTGTAGTGACTAAAACAATTACTAATTAACTATATTCATTAACAGGTGTCTGAATAGCACAGACAGAGAGAGGAGACAATGGTAGTGACTAAAACAATTACTAATTAACTATATTCATTAACAGGTGTCTGAATAGCACAGACAGAGAGAGGAGACAATTGTAGTGACTAAAACAATTACTAATTAACTATATTCATTAACAGGTGTCTGAATAGCACAGACAGAGAGAGGAGACAATGGTAGTGACTAAAACAATTACTAATTAACTATATTCATTAACAGGTGTCTGAATAGCACAGACAGCGAGAGGAGACAATTGTAGTGACTAAAACAATTACTAATTAACTATATTCATTAACAGGTGTCTGAATAGCACAGACAGAGAGAGGAGACAATGGTAGTGACTAAAACAATTACTAATGAACTATATTCATTAACAGGTGTCTGAATAGCACAGACAGAGAGAGGAGACAATGATAGTGACTAAAACAATTACTAATGAACTATATTCATTAACAGGTGTCTGAATAGCACAGACAGAGAGAGAGGAGACAATGATAGTGACTAAAAACAATTACTAATGAACTATATTCATTAACAGGTGTCTGAATAGCACAGACAGAGAGAGGAGTACACATTGTATGTGACTAAAAACAATTGTAGTGACTAAAACAATTACTAATGAACTATATTCATTAACAGGTGTCTGAATAGCACAGACAGAGAGAGGAGACAATGGTAGTGACTAAAACAATTACTAATGAACTATATTCATTAACAGGTGTCTGAATAGCACAGACAAAAATAATTCGCAGTATATAATCAGTAATGTGGGGTTCTGGGAGAGAATTAAAAATGCAACAAATTCCACTGAATAAAACTGTGAGGAAAAGATTACTGTGCTGGACTCACTGAAAAACTGATAATAATGTATACCTAGAACATCATTGCGCTGGAACCCACAGGGTCAAATAAATACAGGAAAACCACCCCCTTCCCCCCCCCCCCAAAAAAAAAAAAAACATGAAGAGGACATTCAAAATATGGAACAGAAATGGAGGAAGCTCAAGGAGACAGTAAAAGCATGAGATAGTTGAGTGCCTGTGCTCCAATGAGGGATAAAATACAAACAAAGAAAATCAGGCAATCACATTTCCAACTTTATAGCAAATTATTCAAACTCACAACAAACCATAAAAGAAAATTAGTAACCACGGAAATGAGATGTCTGAAAAGGGCTGTAGGAGTGACCATAAGAGATAAGATCAGGAATGAGATCATAAGAGAACAAGTTGGCACAGAACCAATTCTGGATTACATACAAAGACAGCAAGTGAAATGGTTTGCCCACTTAGAGAGAATGCCTTGTGACACCATACCATACAAAGCATACATGGAAAGAGAAGAAGGACGTAGAGCACGGGGTAGACCAAGAACAAGATGGAAGGATAACATCAGAGAAACTCTACAACAGCACGATGTGCATATGGTCGAGGCAGCCAGAAGAGCTAGAAACAGAACCTTATATCTCCCTCGACACCCACAGCGGTAAAAGAGGAAGTGAAGAATAAGAAGAAGATTCAAACCACAATTGATCTGTTCTTGTACCAGCAAAAACCGTACATAATATTCATCACTGTCTCTTTAGAAGGCATGGTATCAGGAAGGAGGGGCAGGGGCCGACCAACACCAAGATGAACATAGGATATAAGTGACTCCTTGAGTATAAAAGTGCATGATGCAGGAGAGCTGGCGAGAGACCAACTTTCTGCAAAGGACCTACTACATGATGATGATGATGTCCCTTGTGAAAACATTGACACAGACAGCAATAGCATACACACACATCAAATGAGTTATAAGTTATGAGTTGGATTTTCTTTACAGCACTAGGGACAAATTCATAGGTGCTCAGATTCCCCTCTCAACATATTCATCAGCGATGCACGGTTTATAGTGCCAGTCTTATGCTGGCTGACAAGACTTCATGTGCTTCTCATGCTTGGCTCTGCCGATCTTTACTCCCAATTCTCATCAGTGATGTAGACATGTTGCTTCCATAATTCTTGGAGAGTCATATCTCTCTGATTTGATTTGATTCAAGAACCGACATCACAGCACTCGGGGCATTCCCATAAGCGCTTTGTCCCTATCTTCAGCAGCCAGCAAAGAGTTCCGAAACTAATGGTGCCAGTAGCTTTCAGATTAAATGTCCGTCTTACCTTCCCTCTGAGCCTCGAACATCTGCCAGAACCTCTCGTCACCCCCAACTGCATCAATCTCACCAAACTGTGGTGATCCATCTGCTCCGAATTATATATGCTCTCCCACAAGGCACTAACCACGTCTGCCCTATCATGTAGCAGTATTCCACCAAGTTGTGCAGAGCCAGCCAGTCTGTCCACCTGTTCATTTCCCAACACACCAGCGTGACCCGGTGAAAAAATCCAGACAATACTCCTCGCTCGAGTCCTATCTCTCTAAGGGCATTGACAATGTCTGCGTGATCCATGGGCCATCCATTTTCAATTATTGCGCCACCCGCCAGTCTATCAGCTCTTCCATTACAAACAATACCTGCATACCCTAGGACAAATATGAAGATAACTGCACACACAGAGAGAGTTTTGCAATGACTCAATCCACTGTCTGTGTAACCAGCCTGCCTCGACTAGAAGCCAGTTTTCATCATCTGTAATGACTGCCCTTTTGTGTCTCCTCCACACTGGCTATCTATGGTGCAGAGTTAACACTGGCTCTAGTGTCTAGAGGTTCACAACTCAAAGCAGACATGATCCTCTTCACGGTCACACAACGTCTAACAACGGTTAACACCAGCGGCACATTTCACGAGTTTATTTACACGTTAGCTCAATACACAAATCACAGGTGAATCCACTTACAGCACTCGGACAATAGACGTTGACATATTCACAGCTGGCTTTGACAATCAAACAGGGTACCATCACAGCTGGCCTTCTCGATCATTCATTCCTCGCCGATTCAAATCCACATGCTCTAGTCATTCTCCATTCATCTTCACAGCTTCATTTTCCATCCTTTCTCTCTGGGGCCCAGTCACCGAATGCCCGCCTGATTCTCAATCCCCCAGATCTCCTCATTCACACGTGACACACACTCTTTCCTGTCGTTTCACCATATCTCCGTGAAACACATGCTCTCAGGGACTTCCCCAGTTATGCCAATCATCCCCTGACATTATCCCTATTTATAACATCATTACATCTCTCCTCCCCTTAAACAAAAAAAAAATATGCAATATTTTTTTTTTTCCATAACCTATATAAATTTCCATATAAGAATATATTGCCTTTTTTTTACTAATATTTTTACTGTTGGCTGGAATTCTACCATCGGTTCTCTGACTTGTACCACATATGCAGCATCTCTTGTCACTCCCCTTGACAGTTCTTGGCAATATGCTAACAGAATCACCTCCCCAAAGCGTTCCTCAACAACGCGGATGACCTTATAGGCTCTGTGACGTACTTATCAAGTCCTGAAGTCAGTCTACCTAAAGAAGACTGAACAACACCCCAAAGCGTTCCTCAACAACGCGGAAGTCCAAAAATGGCTCCAAAACCAGACTTATAAATCACACAGTTCTGTATGTCCCCCATAGAACCAAGTTCCTGTTGACAGTTCATTCAAAGTGATTGCTTCTCCTTGTTGGTCTTCGTCATTCACCATGGTTTATACCAAAGCTTTGCCAGAATTTTCTCATTTTAGCATTGTGGCAATTTCATTTTCTGTTTGTACACTATATCATAGATATTTCCAAATTTCTATATCTGTAATTTACTGTTAATAAAATTTCTATTATAACCTAATGTGTCTGTTGTTTTATTATGAACTCATACACCATCCCTCAGTGTTATTTTGAATTCATACACCATTCCTCATTATCACTTTCACATCATAACTTTCATACCATCACATTATACAACATTTATTTTATTTGAATATTAATTGTTAGTAACAACACGTTTATTGAACATTTGTTAGTAATGTTAGACTGTTACTTATAATTATCTCCCTTTTCTATTTAACTCCCCTTGTGATTATTTCTGTTTACTTGTTACCTATAATTATCTCCCTTTTTTATTTAACTCCCTTTGTGACTATTTCTGCTTACTATCTTTATAACCTAGACATAATATCTGGAATATGGTTTTTAACACCTTTAACATGCCTAATATCAAATTTAAACTTTTGTATTATCAATGGCTAATGGTAAACTAGCGTTGTCATTAGCATTTATGTTCTGCAATTTTACCTGTAATGACTGTAAATTCTTTTCTAATTAGGAAATTCTATCTTTTTTTTTTTTTTTTTTTTAAACTGATCACAATATTTAATGCCTCTTGCTCGAAACTTATTTTTTATTATTTTTCCCTGATCACAGTTTAATTTTGTTGGCTTCCTGTTCAATTGCATTGTGAATAACTGATACTTTAATATTGCAACTTTCCTAACACATTTAACACAACAATTAACACTTGACATTAACACTGTCACAATTAATGTTACTAGCCACTGCATTATTAAATTTACTTGTTTTTTGTAGTTTGTTGATAGACTTGGACAAAATCTGTTTTTATCTTCTGTAATTACTGGTATTTGTTCTTTGTTCATGTTTACGGAGTGCTCTTGAGTTTGTTGATTTTTTGTTACACTCCTTTTGACTGCTGCTACATTTTCTATTTCCTGCAGATTTACACTGTCATTTTTCTCTTCCATGAACGCATTTGTCTCTTGTCTCTGCGTGGTTAGCATCACTTCTTCTGTCATATCAGGTATGTTTTCTTTCTCCCACTGTTTTATTTCATGATCTGTCATCTCTTTCAGCCCTGGTTGGTTACCAATGATAAGTTCTGCACACGGTGAACTTAATACAGCCATGTCCATCTTCTTAGTGGTATAAGGCGTTTTAACCCATACTGATGCTATTCTAAATTTTTCTATCCTACCTCCGAATGTTCTACATCTAACCACTTTATCAGTCATATCCTCTGGTTTCACTAATGACTTATGTATACCTGAGATAGTCGATCCTGTGTCCCTCAAAATTGATAGGATTCGATTACCAACAATTCCTTTGTGTAGATTTAATTTTCCACAATCCTTTATAGAATTTGCATTGTGCGCTGGTATCTTATGCCTACATTTCAATTCTCCATATTCTTGAAACTTCTCACACATTGTGCATTTATCTTCTTCTAGTATCACTGCTGCATTTGTTTCTGATATATCACTTCCTGACTCGGAGTCTGATGTTTCACAAACTGCTGCTGCTTTAAATTCTTTCTTATATTTACAAAATTGACGCGTGTGCCCGTAGAATCCACAAGCCCAGCATTTACTTGTACTATCATATCTCTTTACCTTTTTCCTCCTGTTTTCAATTTTCTTTCTGACTTCTTGTTCATACAATTGATTGGCGTCGCATATGGTTTCATTACCGTGCCTTTTTTTGCATATGTCACAATCTATTATTGTTATTTTCCTTCCTCCATTAAATTTTTTTCTGGACGGATATGCTGATCTATTATATCCTGTTTCATATGACTTTTGTCCTTCGGCACTGGCTCCTGAGTATATATCAGTGTTTTGTGGTATGAGAAAAATATCACGATGTGCTGCATAATAATTTTCTCCTAGTTGTTCAAGATGTTTTAACGAAGTAGGTTTGTGTTCCTTCAGAAATGTGGTCTAGGGGTATGATTCTCGCTTGGGGTGCGAGAGGTCCCGGGTTCAAATCCCGGACGAGCCCCCAATGTAATGACTGCCCTTTTGTGTCTCCTCCACACTGGCTATCTATGGTGCAGAGTTAACACTGGCTCTAGTGTCTAGAGGTTCACAACTCAATCAAAGCAGACATGATCCTCTTCACGGTCACACAACGTCTAACAACGGTTAACACCAGCGGCACATTTCACGAGTTTATTTACACGTTAGCTCAATACACAAATCACAGGTGAATCCACTTACAGCACTCGGACAATAGACGTTGACATATTCACAGCTGGCTTTGACAATCAAACAGGGTACCATCACAGCTGGCCTTCTCGATCATTCATTCCTCGCCGATTCAAATCCACATGCTCTAGTCATTCTCCATTCATCTTCACAGCTTCATTTTCCATCCTTTCTCTCTGGGGCCCAGTCACCGAATGCCCGCCTGATTCTCAATCCCCCAGATCTCCTCATTCACACGTGACACACTCTTTCCTGTCGTTTCACCATATCTCCGTGAAACACATGCTCTCAGGGACTTCCCCAGTTATGCCAATCATCCCCTGACATTATCCCTATTTATAACATCATTACATTGGGGACCCGTCCTAAGTGCGAATACATTGTAAGTTATAAATATGAGTTACAGTGCAGGCATGTTATAACTATGCCAGTACATTAGACGTAGTGTTTTTGTGGACAGAAGTAAAATTTAGGCAAATACCGGCAGCCGTAAGTTTTGAGTGACTATGTGTGTTGGAAGATGGAGTTTAAAGAAATGTCGGGGTATTATGTAAGACCAGGACATGCTGTCAAGGGCATTAAGTAAAACCGGGACAACTGAATTCCAGACTCTAGTCATTCTGAAACAAACAAGCTAGCCTGAGAAAAATGGGCAGAAACACGGCGAAGCAATACTGGGTAATGTATTCACTTCACGTGTGAAAAAATTGTACACGTTTCATCCCGCGGGAACGCTTGTTCGTCGCTGGAAGAGACTGTAAGCTGAACTTTTGACCCTTGTGGTGGGTAATCCACGACGGAAAATTGTCAGCAACGGTATCCCTGTGACTATTGTTTGACGTGGGTTTTGTTCGTCAAACAAGAGGTCATAAACCAGAGATACGAATTTTCGGACTAGATTTCACCGCAAGAACACTGCATGGCCAGGGGCCAAGACGGCACTCAGTTACAGCGAGCAAGGTCATCAACAACGGTCACGTACAACACAGTAGCAGATAAAACGTCATCAGCGACAGCTAACTCGAGGCAACCGTACAGCACACCAGCCACAAGTGAATGCCTCAGGTTAAGAATACTTGTCAATAAAAAAGAACGGGGTCCAGTCAGTACCAGCAGTAGTACTTTTACTACTAAATGTTTGTAATACGTCCGTATAGGTGAGTTCGTGTATATTGTGTAGACAAGGAAGAAGTAGTGTTTATCAACATTAATTACGTCACGAAATGTTTACAATTTATAATGGATAGACAGGAAAAACAGTGATTAATGTGATAGACTATGACTATTCAGATTGTAGAGTAGAACTACATACATTCTTTGTAAGAAAAGTAATTTAGTAAGAATCTAACATTTATCAACAGTTTGTGGTGACAATTAGTGAAATTAATATGCGCTAACTGTGAACATTTAGTGATCTGTGCCAACTGATCAACTTCAGGGTATAAAGACTTTTTGGACATATTTGAATTATTGAATGAGCATAAACTAATGATAGTCTTTTAAGATCATCTGCAGACTTAGACCACGACAGAAGACAAGAGCGGTGTCCTACAAAGATCAGAAGAGCGTGTCCAGAGACGGTAAAGACGTGCAGTGGAGCATCAAGGGCCACAAACCTAATCCAGTCCATTCCAACAGCAGAAGAGCAAGGGAGCCATCACCAGGACCAAGGAAAAATAATCAACTCATTACATTGTTACATGATTTTTTTTTTTTTTTTTGATTTTCAGGTTCTTTGATTGTGATATTCTATTATTCTATTTAAGTAAAATAGATAATATTTTTGTTTATTTATTAATTGAGTATAAAAATTTGTCAGGGGATATAATTAAATTTAAAATCTCAATTATTTAGTTAAAGAAGGGTTTAAATTAAACAACACCTATCAAGCGTCACGAAACAGGACAGTGTAAGATATCAAATGCATAAGGCAGCTGTCAGATGTACCAAAACAAACAGTCCAGAACTAGAAGCCAGTTTTCATCATCAATGAAGCAGCAGTTACAATAGATCAGTAGTTGCACATGCAACTAATCGCATTAGGCACCGTCAGTTCTCTGGCTACAGGCCATTGATTATTTATGAATCTGCAGTTCGCCAACACAAACCACATTAGGCAGTCAAAAAGCATTCCAAATTAAATTCACAGCTCACAGTGCCGCACCATGCACTCAACTTAGTAGCTGGGCAATTTAAAAAAAAAATTGGAGAAGAAGAAGAAAAAAATATATATGTTAAACTAACCTTGATTTCTTGGCTTATAGCTTCAATAGTGGACTCCAAAGCCTGAGTTCCTCGGACAGCTTCGTCTTCCACTGTCTTGACTGTCTTCAGCAGTGAGGTCACATTCGTCACCATCACCTGTTAAAGGTAACAAACCTTTATGAGTTGAGATCCATGTTTTACGGTCTTTCCTCTTCTGTGCTAGGTTGTAGAAGCACACATACCATCTTGATGTATTGATGCAAGGTCAGTGAGAGCTCTCACATGGATTCAAACTAGAGACCTCATGACAGCAAGCAAATCTGCTACAATGCTACCATGAAAACATCTAAATAACAATCATTCGCAGTCCTTCCTCTTCTACCCTTGAATACACAGGTACTTCGTTGTCATTTCTTGTCACAATATTGACACATACTGTCTTAGTTTGGCGTATTAGGATCAGTAAATGCCTCAAAGGAAGTGAAATTGCAGAGGTCACTGTCATGACCCTTCTTTGCATTTACCAGCTCTAAACTCCGGCAGAAAGTTATGGTTGTTTGTCCACTTCTGCACATCTGCTTCACAGGTCTGACTCATTTGCATGCAGACTGTTGGTTTCTTGCCTCTCAGGCAGATGTACACCGACTTCGAAGGAAGCTCCCATTCAGTCGACACTTAGGACATGCTTTTAGGCAGACAGTGGGTCTATTCTTGTCTTCCCCACAATGGGGCCCCGGAACCCACACAGGAAGCTAGTGGTAGTAATAGCAGCAGCCCCACCAACAAAAGTACTAGCAGCAGCAGACAGATCTGACAGCAAGTGTTACTGTCCAAAAACAACATATTTTCCTGCAGACATTACAGTAATCAAGTAGTATCTGTTGAAGCACAAGCACATAAAAAAGTGGGATGGGATAAACTCTCTAAAAATAGTCCACACTCAATAATAATAACAAAAACACAATTCTATAAAAATAAATTCTAAACAAATAAATTCTATACAAATAAATAGGGCATATTTTCACAAACTGTAGAGTTTTATTGAATGTAAGATTCTAAATTATAAAGACATGTTTTAAAGATATCTTAAGAGATAAGAATTGAAATATGAAAAGCAACATATTGCTAATATTTGTTCTTTTTTTATCTATATCTTACTACTGGCACCTAATAGAAAACTAAAAAAAAGTTTTTAAAAACTAGAAGAAAAATAAAGTCCAACTGTGTTGGATTTAAACCCATGACCTTCAGAGCGAGCATCTAGTTGCTATATCATGCCCCCCCCCCCAACAACCTTCAGTACCACACAAAAAGTTCTAAAGAATTTTCTTTAAGTAAAGTAATCTTCTGGTTAATTACTGATCTGAAAACTGATTTACATTTTAGGCAATGGCCGATGATTTCATTCTTACGCAATTTTTGAACTGTCTTCCTGACGCCCCATCCACCCCGCCCTCTTTTCTCAGTTTCTCTTACACAACTTTTATAAGAACCAAGAACTATATTCGAGCAACTTTTGAACTTACCTTCACTTTCACTTGAATTTTCTAGTCACACACACACAAAAAACTAGGACAAAACACTATGTATGACCAACCTTGAGGCAATATGGACTACTTTTTTTCCCCCCAAAAGTTCAAGCAAAATGAACTTTTCAAACATCAAACTGAAAAAATTTAGATCTTAGAGAGAAAAGCAGGTTGAATAAATCTTCTTCCTTTTCCTCTGCATCCACCTTTAAATTCCAATTTCCAATTACTTTTGAGAAAAAATCAAAAACGCAACCACGTTCAACCTGCTGCTAGCTAGCCGAAGCTGCCAAAAGTCTGCGGCTATATTTGTGGTCTTTGTTTATTTGTGCCACTTTTGTGGTTAAAGTTCTGGTATTTGTGCCATCTCTGTTCTTAATGCTTCTTTCTTCCAAGTCAGACTGCTCATTCCCTATCCTGTTGTCAACTGTGTTCTTCTTGCTCTCTCATTTCTGACATTTCCTCGTTTGTTCCTTGGTTTCAGCTCCTTCTGATTTGGCCAGGCATATATCCTAGGAGAGCGAGCTTCTCAACATAACGTCCTTTGGACCAGCATTTAGAGTTTTAAAATTCTGAGTATTTTACTTTGCCAAAAAAGTACTGAAAGGTTTTTGGTTTGGATAGATCAGAAATGTGAAAATACCACCTTTAAAAGGGCAGTGGACACATGTGTTGTGGTTTATAGCTGAGTGCCTTTCAGCTCAACATTTCAGCAAACCTTAATTAGTCACATTTTATGACCTGCTGTTGATGAGCAGTGGGGTCTATTCTACACCGCCCCCCCCTCTCCAAGCCCATCCCCACAGCGAAGACAGCGGTGCTTTTTCCTCAGCTACAAGAAGTCTGACTGGGGGCTCATGGCAGAAACAAAAGCAATAATGTGGCTAGGGACAGAGCATTTTTCCCATGGGTGTTTACTAAGAGATTCCATGAGCATGCTAGGATGCGTGTGAAGATAACAGCTGAGTCTTGAGGAACTCTCAGCTGATAGTGTTCAAGTTTCATTTTTGTGCCAGGGCACTCTGTAGTAAACGGGAATGAACAAGCAGATGAGCTTGCTGGTAGGGCCATAGTATGTACAGGACAAGCAATAGACCGGGCCCATGTTCTCAATTCTCTCAAGAAGGCAGGACAAGTAGATGACTGAGGAGATAGCAGTGAATCAGCAACATTAAAGACATCAAGAACTTCAGGTCAAAGGAGGATCTGCTAGACATGAACACTGTACAAGTAGCAAATAAATAAAGGAAGAAGGTTACTGTCAGTTGCCACACGACGAAGGATTTAATGAAGATGGAATCCGAGCACCACTGGACTTGTTTAATAAGCAATGAGGTTAATCGCTGGACCAACAGTAGAAGTAGATACCTACCACTGATATGTACTTCTAACAGCGGGCGGCAGTACTTTCCTCAACCAAGTACACATAAATCCTTAAACAAACCTGCTATTTACAATAAACAAGCATATTAACAAAACGTAATCAAGTTACCAACAAATTAACATCAAACAAACCAAGTTAAATCAAAAATACTAAACTACCAAATCAGGTAAAATGTTATTCTCTATAAATGCTGTTAACCTAAGAATAAAAAAATTTAAAAAAAACGTCAACATAACTGACTTAAAAAAAAAAATTTAACAATTCCAACACACACAAAAAAAACAATATTTCTGTAAATGTTCAGTTAACACAATTTTATTATAAACTTATGCATAAAATGACTATCACAATTTAAACAAAATATAACAATACAGGCTAAGTTTATTTTTCTATCTACTCCGAGAAACCCAACACGATAATGAAATTATTTTTGTTTAATGTACAAACTTAATACTACAACAACATAAACAAGAGTAGTTATACAAATAACACAGATTTGAGAAAACACATTTACTTTCTTTTATGCCAATCTTTAAAACTGACCTTGAGCTAGCAGGTTGACCCAGCCTAAAATCTATGCCAGGACATTCGAATACAGATTACTCTGTAGGTATCTCCAAGAAGCCTGGGCTTACCCGAGGTACTTGCTGAATTTCTAATGCAATAGATATTCTTTACTTATGTGGGGAATGTTTGGTTTAATTAAGCCAGCTCATTATACTCAGAGAAAAGGCAAGACAGACCTATAACCAGATTGTGACCGGTCGCATCAGTATTGAAACTCTGCGCTGGCTGCTGAAGACGAGGAAGGAGCAAGCATGGAAATGCCCCGAGTGCTGTAATGCCAATTCCAGAATCAACTCAACTCAACTGTTTAGTTTAATCTCTACTTCTCTGTCCAGGAGTTCACTTTCTCAAATTGTTTTTATTTAAAGAAACTGCTACCAACCCACTTTGGATGAGAAATTACTTTGTGTCCGTCTGGTACACCAAAATAATTGTACCATATGGCTGAACGGGGATTCTGGAATTCTATTTTTTCTTCTTCGCGTTCACCAGCTGTACACTCTGGCGGAAAGTTCTGGTTGTTCGTCCCCTCCTGGACTGCAGTCCTGCTTAAGAACCTGAGTGTTGCGTGTGCATCAGTTTTACAGATCTGATTTACTTGAATGCAGACTGGTGGTTGCTTGCCTCTCAGGCAGATGCACTCCGACTTCAAAAGAAGCTCCCAATTAGTCGACTCTTACGACATGCTTTTGGGTAGGCAGTGGGTCTATTCTTGTTTTTCCCACAATGGGGCCCTGGAACCCACACTGTCTCATCAATGAGATGTTAACTACATAAAATAAATTAGCCCTTGACCCATTAGAGTCATGAAGGCGTATCCATAGAAGCCCTCACAACAAAACCGACCATTTTTCTCTGTCCTCCACTTGATGAATAAGTGTATAATAACTCATTCCTGTCCATTCCTAGGTGTTGTCATTTCAGTTTCTTCTTTGCCCTCCTCTTCTTTGACTACCCTCCAATTTTCTTTGAAGTGCAGTCTTTGCAATGGAGTCAAGTCTCACCATGTACCCAAACCAAGCTAGCTTGCGACGTTTTACCACTTTCACATGGAATATGGCCGATGCTCAACACTCAATGGAAGAGCAAGGCGGTTATATAATCAGACAGTTACTGGTGCCAACGGGATTGGAACTCTTCGTTTGCTGCTGAAGATGTGAACGGAGTGCTTATGGAGGTGCCCTGAGTGCTATGTTGTCAATTTTTTATTCAACATTCAACATTTCGCCACTGCCAAGACAGGCTCCTCATATCCTGCAAATTTGTATATTTTGTATTTGACATTTATTAATTTTGTGTTATAAAGAACTAATTCCTAAAATGAGTCTGTAACATTTACAATCGAAAGCCTTAATCCTTCTTTCCAGTTCCACAGTGAGAGTCCAACTATTACATCAGTAAAAGAAAAATGACAATACTAGTGACTTGTATTGTATATATTGACCTTAACTGTGATGGTGATTCTGCTCTTCTAAGATTTGAACTACACAGAATGCAATCCTGAAGGGAGTATGTTTTTTGTTTTAATTGCTGCTGTTAAAAGGCTATGTCCTGGGAAGTAAAGGTGGCAGCATGATTTTGAACATATTGCCCATTTAATGATGATTGGTTTATAGAAAACCTGTGTTTAGCACCATATACCCAATTTGCTAATGGTGTGAACAGGGCCCTTTATTACTATCAAGTAATTATCATTATCAAGTATCTTACCGACTGGCGTGGGAGATGATGTCTCACCACAATCTGCGATCTTCAGCAGCGTGTATCAGTTCATGTGCTGGCACCCCTCCAAGCCCTGACAAAAGGCTGCCAAGGACTGTCTCACATTGTCTTCCTCAGACCGGACACATAGGGCTAGACCTATATCTTACAGACCAGTCGGCACTTGGTGGGTGATGTGGTCAAAATCACACCGGCCACCTTTACTTCCCAGGACTGCACCTGGTACCCACTCAAGGCTGGGTCAGCCTGGGAGCCAAAGTCATTTGGTTTTAAAAGCCTGGGTCGGGACCTAAACCCACAACCTTCTGATCCGCAAGGCGAGTGACTAACTGCTACACCAGGGCGACCCCCACACCAGCTGGAGAGTGTGATGCAATTCTCTCAAACAACAACAAACAACACTCTACAGTTTATAAACAACACTAACATAACAATAAATACTTAGATACAGGACACATTTGAAACAATAACATACAGCATGAAATATACTACTGTAAAAGATATGTTTATGCAAAATAATAAACATCTGAAGCGGCATCACCATCTATTTATGACTAAAAAGCATATATTAACCAATCTTATGCAAAGTAATAAAAAGAACCATTTTACATACAGTGGAACCTAAGGATACATGTGTGCCTGGATACGAGGGTGCCTGGATATGAGGGTGCCTGGATTCGTTGTACCATGATACCAGTGTACCTGGATATGAGTGTACCTGGATACAAGTGTGCCTGGATACGGGTGTACCTGGATACGAGTGTGCCGGGATACGAGTGTGTGTAGATATGAGGTCAGCCACTCCACTTTTGCTGCCCCAGAATATGAGGTGAAATCCAGGATGCAAGCCGGAGAGATGTAGAGAACTACATAGAACATAGAACTCGTAGTGCTACCTGACAGTATCTCGATAACTTTTAAATGGATTAGGTCACGTCAACATTGCCAAAGGAGGACTTATCAAGAAGGCACTTGATGACGATGGACAGTCGCATCATGTTCGGAAGAAGTTTTCAGCTGCTAGCAAAAAACAAAAAAGCAGATCCACAAATTTCCAACTTAACGAAACAAAGAACGTCATTTTGAAATTAATATGGTCATCTTGGGAGGGCTAGAACAGATTAAAATTATTTGCATTAATTTTAATAGGCACTATACGAGCTAAGTCACGTAACAGATTAAACTAGTATCATGAGGTTCCATTGTATCTTGTATTAAAATAAAAACTTTAACTGGCAATCTCTATGGTTAAGCCGTCTGAATGTCCCTCTGAAAAAGATTTGAGTTTTGTTTCATGGACTGTGTCATCTGATTCACGTCTTTAACTTTTATGAACATCGCTGTTGCTAGAACTACGGAGTTCGTGCTTTGTGTGTTGCTTTCAACTGATGGCTAGCCATTCAGTGGAGAGAGACTTAGACATCTGGGATAAAAGCTGGTGCAATGAAGATAAATCTCTAGACCAGGACTATTCAACTGAGTTTACTTGTGGGTCAAAATGATGAACATGGGGATCGTCAGAGGCCCACCCCCAAACGTAGAAAGATCATTAATACAGTACAACTGGCAATGATAACTCCTCAGAAAACTGTGGCTCAATGAAGAAGATAAAAAAAACACTGCCATTTTATTAGATCTGAACATGAAAGAAATCTGGTTCATAAACAACTTGTGGAATGTTGTCTGGTGCTGAGAAATAATACTGCAGTAATATGTGCCTGTTTGTATTCATTAAACAGACATCCCAGATGCAATAAAAAACAAAATCAAACCAAAACTTTAAAAAAAGAAAATTACAAAATTGTTATTACACAACTGATTATATGTGACTATTTACAAATGTTGGCCTGTTAGAACATCCAGTACCTGGCTAAATGCAGAGGTCTGTTAACTCATTCCCACATTAGGGAAGGCTGTTCATTATTCATGCATATCGTTAGTAATTCAAACAGCAACCATTCCTAAACAACCCACACATCCAAACACAAGCTGTTTTTTTTTTTAAATTCAAATGATGCTTATGGTAAAGGCAGTTGACCAATAGTTCATGCTGAATAGGCAAATTAAACTTTTACAGTTCAGTCAAGCATATCCACATCTCAACAATCTATTTTAATACACCAAACCATAATAAAACAACTAAATCCCTGAACCTACCTAAGTGAAAAGTCTCAGTCACCTAAGTGAACAGCCTCAGTCACCTAAGTGAACAGTCACAGTCACCTAAGTGAACAGTCACAGTCACCTAAGTGAACAGTCAGTTACATAAGTGAACAGTCACAGTCACCTAAGTGAACAGTCACAGTCACTTAAGTGAACAGTCACAGTCACCTAGGTGAACAGTCACAGTCACCCAAGTGAACAGCCTCAGTCACCTAAGTGGACAGCCTCAGTCACCTAATTGAACAGCCTCAGTCACCTAAGTGAACAGTCACAGTAACCTAAGTGAACAGTCACAGTAACCTAAGTGAACAGTCACTGTCACCTAAGTGAACAGCCTCAATCACCTAAGTGAACAGTCACAGTCACCTAAGTGAACAGTCACAGTCACCTAAGTGAACAGTCACAGTCACCTAAGTGAACAGTCACAGTCACCTAAGTGAACAGCCTCAGTCACCTAAGTGAACATTCACAGTCACCTAAAGGAACAGCCTCAGTCACCTAAGTGAACAGTCACCTAAGTGAACAGTCACCTAAGTGAACAGCCTCAGTCACCTAAGTGAACAGTCACAGTCACCTAAGTGAACAGAATCAGGTATCTAAGTGAACAGTCACCTAAGTGAACAGTCACAGTCACCTAAGTGAACAGTCACCTACAAGAACAGTCACCTAAGTGAACAGTCACAGTCACCTAAGTGAATTCACCTAAGTGAACAGTCACCTAAGTGAACAGTCACCTAAGTGAACACACACATAAGTGAACAGTCACAGTCACCTAAGTGAACAGTCACAGTTACCTAAGTGAACAGCCTCAGTTGTTTGATATATATGACAGTCTATATAATACAGCACAGGTGCATGAAGTCAGTCAATCATTCAACTTCGGTACAAAAGTGAATCTCAATCTCTGGCGTGCATATAACCTTTTTTTTTTTTGCCTTATGTATCAACATAGCTACAGTTATTTTTACTTCATATGTTACAAGAAATCTGGTTACAAAAGATGCACAAATTACTTACCATGCTTGCAGCAATGCATCATGCTGTTAGTGGAGCACCTCAGGCACCGGGTTACTGGCACATGCTTCTACCGCAAAACAATCTCGTCATGTGAATATTCTTCAAAATATCCTATGATTACACAGCCGCTACTTTGGCAGTAAGAGCAAAGTGCACAAGCAAATGTCAGAATCTGTTTTGTTTCTAGGATGGCTACAGTCGGAGAGTGAGCGGCAGAAATCTTGGTTATATACAGTATATGGGGGAGGGAAGGGCGAACAAAGGACACTTTTTAAACAAGTGTCACATTCCAATGTGGTTTCCGAGGCCCCATTCAGAAGGGGCTTAAAAAAAAACACCAGAGAATAGTCCACTGACAACCCAGCCGCAAGCAGAACCAAGACACCCAAAGCCGTAATGGTAGAAACGAAGTTTGTCATTGCTTTCTGAATGCTACAACACTCCCGCCATTGCCAAATATAACACAGAACTAAGATAACAACGCATACATTCTTACAGAGGGAGATAACTGGGCTTGTGCTTCTACAGAGTTAATGACACAGAAGACTATGTCAGCAATTAAAAAGTCAAAATTTAAACAATTTTTGGCCTGAAACACATACAGACAATATGCCAATAGAACAGATCAGGGTACGATTATGCAAAGTGAAAAAAATAATAATAATAACATACAAAAAATATAACTGTTCAATCATATAACCATGCAGCTTATACTGTCCCACGCCCCCCCCCCCCCCCCCCCCCCCAATCTTTTGTCTTTGTCTGTGTGAAGTGCTAATCAGTTCAATAGTGCAGTTTTTCTCAGAAATCCCTGGGAATCATCTCTGAAGCCACAGAGTTCACATCTGATGTGATTATCTTGACAGATGACCAGTTGCTCTGCAGGCAGAGACTGATCCTGAGGATTTAAGGCCACAGGGCTAGTGCAGTCATTGTCGAATATGCAGGTTAGGATTTTATTTATGACCCTGAGACTGCGGTAGCCTGCCAGGAAGAAGTTTTTGGGTGTGGCCAGTAACCAACCAAGTCTGAACTACCAAACTAACCTCACTGTCATCTGCAAATCTCTGACAACACCCCCCCCCCTGGTCTTTTAATAGGTCAAATGATGTTTCAATACTTCAAACCGCATAGTCAGTGGTGTATCTACTGCATGCGCAGCCATGTGGAGGAGGGTGTTGCCATGCAGCAACAAAACTACTTTTGAGAGAAGACCTTATTGTTTTGTTCAGATCCCGGGTTTCAACTTGTCCTGTAACATGTCAGTGTAACAAGCACTAATGCAGTTTCACCCCTTTCTTGGAAATACATCAATACATGGCCACTGACATACCAAAAAAGGTGAGCATGAATGTCCCAGCTGAAACCTGTGTTGTGAATTTTTCAGTGGCGGTGGCTCCTGGTGCTTCCACTGCATCGATTATCTCTTACTCTCTGGTTCATAATGATGCATCCAGGTTAAAGGTTAAAACCGAGAAGATCGACTTTTTAGTGCACCAGGTTCTATCTCATATAGCTGGATTTCCCTCAGCAGAATGGCTAGTGCCTACCAAGAATGCAGCGCAGAGCACAAAATCTGTAGCCAAGGCAACGATTCCCGGGGATCTCCAAAAAAATTGCACTTATGATCTTAAGGGCGCAGTCATGAAACTAACCAAACCCACGACTTTCAGACAGCGAGGCAAACAGTTTGACCACTTCACTATAGAGACCCCCAGGACTCATCCTCTGCCAGAGTGCAATGCAGAAAACCATCAACTTCATGGGCATGATGGTCCAAAATGCTCCTGACCAATCATTAGCCTGGTGAGCTTCTGTTTATCAGTTAGTTGCTGTGGAACCCATCTGCTACGCATGTTCCTAAATCCAACGGCGTGACAGAGATGGAGAATTCTTCAGCCATTTCATCAATAGTGACTCATATGCTGTGGCAGATTCCCAGCACCAACTGCTGTTTCACTGTCTCAGTTGCCACACTAACAGAAAACCCACTAAGATTTTTATCACTGACGCTATCCCTTTCCACCCATTCAAACACCTTCCTCTGACACAAACAAATGTCTCTGTACTAAATCTTCATTCTGCGATAAGATTTCAGATGGTCTAATATCCTCTGCCCAAATATGATTAACATCTCAATGCTTTTCCACTGTGCATGTTAACAGTGCTGCAGCCATCTTGTACGAGCTGTTGCATGCACATACTGCTAAAGTGTCACAACACGTACTCTAGATTTTGCAACTGGCTATTCTGTGTCCTGAAAAAATTTTTTTTCTGCATACTGTTTCATGCAGACTAGGAAACAAATGCTTTTATCACTTGCCCTGGCATATTTAATACATTTAATACAATATGATAAATCTCACAAGCAATGCTACTACTGTTACTGACAACAAACAACAAAAGCAGGTGTGAGACAGTCCATTCTTCTAAATTAATGTCCATGCTGTATTTAGTGCAGAGAACTTCTCAGAGTTGTCCGATTTGCAATGAGGATAATCTTTCGATTTACTAACTAACTAACTGACTGACTGACTGACTGAGAAACTGACCTACTGACTGACTAACTAACTAACTGACTGACTGACTAACTGAGAAATTGACCTACTGACTGACTGACTAACTAACTAACTAACTAACTGACTGACTAACTGAGAAATTGACCTACTGACTGACTAACTAGCTAACTAACGAACTAAGTAACTAACTAACGAACTAAGTAACTAACTAACTAACTAACTAGAGTTTACTAGCTAACATGCTAATGGTACATACCACATCTCGGAGTTGAATATGTAAATGTGTTTGTGGTTTCGTAACATACAGTAACAGATAAGGCCCCCCCCCCCCCCCCCCCAACCCCCACCCCAACTGGTCCATTAGCCACGTGATGCTGGACACATATTTGTACAGACCAACAGGCACTCAATGTATGATGTGATCAATATCACATCAGCTGCCTTTGCTTCACAGAACATTTCCTAACAAATGATCAATTTTTGACAAACTGACCTGGGTCATTTTATATAAATATGTCTGGAAGCTGATTCAAACTTAACACTTTCAGGCTGGCAGGCAGGTGTCTGTCTAGTTATTGTGTTACCAAAACTCAGACAACTTTATAGTTTTAAAAGATAGCACCAGGGCATTTTGTCCTAGTGGTCCACAATGGTATGCAGTACCGACACTTTTTTAAAATTTGAACAAAGAAGACACAAACAATAGACTGCACAATTTATTGCCTGGCATATTTCGCTGTATCTCGTCAGGTGCATACTACAGCAACAATTAATTAAAATAAAGCAAATAGCTGAACCCTAGAAACTAAAACACGAATTCAAGTACATTTCAAACTGTTTCACCAAGGTAAGCGTAGGGCAACGACCATTTCTTTTTGACTACATAGTTCCGGCTTCAATCTGCCAATCGCGGAAGCTTCCGCGTATCGAAGTCATCTACGGTTGGCCGAATTGTAAATAATTCAAAATGCATCCTCCCTGTTAATGATGAGCCCATAATTTAGAATATGGCACGCAGTTGCTGATGATGGATTATTTCGACCAGTCACCTGATTCGTTGTTGTTGAGGTGTTAGTGTTCTGCATTGCTTTTACCACCCATAGTGAAATATGTTCAGCAACCCGTTTCTCCAGTCGTCGATCAGTTCTGCCCACATATGCAGCGTTACAGGTGCATTTAAATTGGTATATACAGTTAGATCTAGCGTACGTCGACACTGGTTCTTTTACTGGTGGTGTAGGAATCCTGGTGGTTTTAAATCTCATAACAGGCATGGCTGCGTAAAAGGTTTGATGGACTGCTGTTTTGAGTCGGTCATATATACGTTGCATGACGTCGTTTCCCCGAAACGTTAGATGTATATAGGCTAGTTTTTTTGGCACCGACATTTCTAAGGTAACTGGTTTAGGTGGCTGGCAATGGCACTTAATAAAGCCACCTGGATATTGTTTGTGTCTTCTTTGTTCAAATTCACATCGGGGAAACATTACTTTTTTTTTTAAGGCAAAATCCTTTTCAGCACTGATGTAACAGAATCTCTGCAGAGACTAGCAGTATTTTGTTAAGACACTATGTGGTGAGTACTGCACTTCTGTTTCTAGGGAAAAACAAACCTGGACAGTATACTTTCTAAAACTTTTAAGTATACAGAGTATACAGTGCTATCTTAATTTTAACTTTTAACAACTACCACTCTTTACTTCCCAAACATTTTGTTATCTATATGAAGTGTAAAAAGTGTCTTCTTTTTTTTTTTTTTTTAAATATAGACTATAATCTTCTTCTTGTGCTCACTGGCTGTAACTTCGGTGGAAAGTTCTGGCTGTTTGTAAATCTCTGGACTTAGTCTTGCTCCAGAACCCGAGTGCTAACATACACATCTGTTCACAGATCTGACATATTTGTAAGCAAATGTTAGGTCCTTCCTAGCCTCCTAGGCAGAGACACTTCGACTTCGAAGGAAGCCACCTATTAGTCGACATCTATGACATGCTTTCTAGGTCGGCAATGGGTCTATTTCTGTTTTTACCACACTGGGGTTTCGGAACCTGCACAGAGAATATAGCATTAAACATTTTTTTTTCAATGATTGGCGATTGATTGGCACCATTCTGTCTTCCCAGGTGATTGTGTTATATTGCACAATGAGGAGGCTTGGGACATAGCGATGGCAAGTGCGACTAGCAAGACCTGCGGGCATTAGGAAGTCTTCCAAAATTACAGCATGGGATTTCAAGACCATTGTTGTCAACATCTGTGTTTAATCTTTTTCTTCTCAGATGCTCAGCTCTCATCCTTTCTGCAATCATTTCTTCCTTCATTCTCAGTTTGCACCCTCCATACAACAGGGTCCCTAGCATTGTGTTCCTGTGAGTCTGTCTCAATAACTGTATCATTCATGTCCTGCTTGCACACATGATGTATCAGAACACGTACCAGCATGAGACAGTCATACATGGGGAATGGGACCACTCAACACAGTCGACTTACCTTTGCAGAATCTTTCAATGTCAGCATAGCTGGGTCTTGGATGCTCTTGCCTGATGCATTCTTGGTGGCACTAATCAGATCGGTCAGTGCTGAGGCCACGTCTTTCACAGCATTGATCAGCAACACCTGGAAAGTAGACAGTTTCAGAACATAATAGTCATCTGAAGATTACAATTTACTGATTAAGCTGAATTAAAGTTAAATGCATTTGAAAACAAATGCCAGAGGAAAATGTTGAACATAAAATGGGATGAAATCAAAAAGGGACGAAGAAATAAGAGAAATGTCTGGGGGCCACCAGTGTCAAGTTATAAGATAAAGAAAGATAAAGGGATGGTAGTAAAGTGGTTGTTGTAAAGTCATAGCACTAAATGGATGACAGTAAAGTTACTGCAGTAAAGAAAGAGTTATGGCAGTAAAGGTTTAGTGGAGTTGAGTTGATTCAAAAACCAACATCACAGCACTAGGAGCATTCCTATAAGCGCTCCATCCACATCCTCAGCAGCCAGTAAAGAGTTCTGATACTAATGGTGCCAGTAGCATTCTGATTAAATGTCCGTCTTGCCTTCCTCTCCTCTAAGTCTTGAGCATCTGCCAGAACCTCTCGTCAGTCCCCGCTGCATTAGTCTCACCAGACTGTGGTGATCCATCTGCTCATCCGAAGTGTACACGCTCTCCCACAAGGCACTAATCACGTCTGCCCTATCATGCATCACTATTCCACAAAGTTGTGCACAGCCAACCAGTCTGTCCGCCTGTTCATTTCCCAACACACCGGTGTTGCCCAGTGAAAAACTTAAAGGTTTATAACTGACTTACTTGTGCTTCAGACTGTTCTGAGCCCAGAGATGCAGCTCCCAGCTTGACAACGTCAGCCAACCTGGTGATGGTTTTCACCGCACACTGGGCAGCCACTGCCAGCTGTTCCTGGTTGGAAGCCGCTCCAGCAACCAGTGTCTTTGTATCTTCTACTAGAGCCTTGGCTGTTTTCAAGATGTTTTCTCTGTTCAAGTAACAAACAAGAAATTACTTTCTGTAATACTTCTTCTATGGCAATATTACAGGACTTTGGGACAGAAAACTGCAAAATTGCAACATAAGAGGAATGGGATGTAAAGCAAGTGGAAAACAAAGAACAAGATTTAAAAATAAAGTAAGAGAAATTCTACAACAGCATGTGTGACCATGGTCAAAGAAGCAAGAAAAGAAAGAAGCAAAACCTTATATCTCTGCCTTCACACTCACATAGGTAAAAGGGGAAGTGACAAAGAAAAAAAAAAAGAATTTTTACCAGGAAGAAGCAGAACCGTGTATTTCTTCATTCACACCAAAAGAGGTAAAAGAGAAAGTGACAAATAATTCCTTTTTCTCTTCCTCTTCTTTTTAACCTTCCACTTTTTTTTGGCCTAATTGTTTTTCTACTACTGCAGCATCTTGTACCTTTGTCCAGCTCCTCCAGATATTCTTTTCTACTACTACAACTGTTACTACTACTACAACTGTTACTACTACTACTACAACTGTTACTACTACTACTACAACTGTTACTACTACTACAACTGTTACTACTACTACTACAACTGTTACTACTACAACTGTTACTACTACTACTACAACTGTTACTACTACTACTACAACTACAACTGTTACTACTACTACTACTACTACTGTTACTACTACTACAACTGTTACTACTACTACTACAACTACTACTACTACAACTACAACTGTTACTACTACTACTACTACTACTGTTACTACTACTACAACTGTTACTACTACTACTACAACTGTTACTACTACTATTACAACTGTTACTACTACTACAACTGTTACTACTACTACTACAACTGTTACTACTACTACTACAATTGTTACTACTACAACTGTTACTACTACTACTACAACTGTTACTACTACTACTACAACTGTTACTACTACTACTACAACTGTTACTACTACTACTACAACTGTTACTACTACTACAACTGTTACTACTACTACTACAACTGTTACTACTACTGTTACTACTGCTAAACTACTACTACAACTGCTACTACTACTACTACAACTGCTGTTACTACTACTACAACTGCTACTACTACTACTACAACTGCTGTTACTACCACTACAACTGCTACTACTACTACATCTGCTGCAACTACAAAACACAAACATCAACTGCAGCCAACCTCCCTTGTGGAGAAGGCCCACATATTTGTTGAATTGCTCTATTAAGCTAATAGAAGGCAGAAGAAGAAGACTTAACACCTCACCTCTGGTCAGCAAAGGAGTTCAAATCTTCATCATTAAGTGTGCCGGCCGCAGCAAACATGATGGTTGTGTCCAGATCGCCAATGATGCCACTGACTGTGCTGGCTGCGTGGATACAAGCTTGGGTGCCTCGTGAGCCGGCCTGCAGGGCTGCCAGCACGTATGACACCTGGGGCAGACAGACAGACAAGGGACAAACAATACATGAGAGAACTGCAGTGAAACCCCAGCACAAGCTGAAACTTGTTTCGCATTGTCTAGTGCAGGATCTATTTAACTGTTGGACAGTGGACCAAATTTGGCCCGCAGAGGCCTAGCAAGTGGCCCGCGGGTCACTGGCATTATACTGTATTAATTATCTTTCTATGCCGGGATTCAGGCCTCTGGCCCGTAATGATCTCCATTTTCAAAATGTTGGGTCTCTCAGTAAACTTAGCTGAATAGCCCTGGTGCAGTGTGTGACATCTGTTAAGAATAGGTCATCTGTTTTCTCGGTAAGCTACAATAAAAAAGATGGGAAAATACTTCTTCTTCGTTCATCTGAAGATGAGATTGTGTTGCGCCTGTTTACAGCATGGCTGTGATATTTGTGCCTTTTGGCTGAAACATCCGACTTCTGCAGGCATTTGTGGACAGGGTTAGCCTTCCTGCATATGGAGATATTGTCTTTCTTGGTCTGTGAATTGACGGAGAACAGAAAACAGTCCTAAGGAAAATTCTGGCTGTTTGTCCACTTGTGGGCTTTAATCATGTTCCAGAACTTGAATTCTGAATGCACATCCATTTTACAGATCTGGTTCACTTGAATGTGGGGGCAGCGTGGTCTAGAGGCATGGTGTCTGCCTCGAGTGCTAGAGGTTCCGGGTTCGATCCCCGGTAAGGGCTGGGATTTTTTCATGTGGATTTGCATTTCTAGTAATTCCCCATGGTCTCTTGATAGTGAGATCGGACTCCTGTGTGCATTGTTGTGCATGTAAAAAATTCAATACAGTTGGAAATCAAAAAGAGTAGCCTAACGGCACTGCCTGGGTAAATTTTGGAGTTGAAAGTCTACCCAAAATATTTCAGGATCCTCGTCGGTGCTACAGAGCCTGTACATGGTGCTGAGCTTTTTCAGATCAAAGATGAGTTGGAAAAATAACGGTGCACTTATGGGTTACTATCTGTGTGCCATGATGTTGATCGGTTGTTCAAAACCTCAGAACCTCAAATTTGTATGCAGATTGTTGGTTTTTCACCTCTCAAGCAGATGATCTCTGATGTCGGAGGGAAACAAAATCACCTTTTACGACTTGCTTCTCAAGAGGGCTGTCGGTCTATTCTTTGTTCTCCAAAATGGAGCCCTTTCATCCACTCAGTCTTCTTCTTCTTTTCCTCCACCTTGTACCTCAGCAAAGTGTCGGAGGGAAATGTTCATTGATGAGCTCTGCCAAGAGCACTATTAAGATTGATGTTCGTTTCTGTAAGGCTGTATTTAATGCCATCATTCCATTTTTTTTTTAGGTCTTTCACTCACCCTATACCCGTTGTAACGTTTCAGTGTGGCTCGCTGTGGTAGATAGTAGAGAGCATTCTTGTAAGTTGTCCAAACCACTTCATTTGTTGTTCTTTGTTGACCTGAAAGACTGGCTTTATTCCGAGCATTCGTCTGATTTCGTATTCTGTCTTTCCTTGAAACTCACGCAGCTCTTATAAGTCATTTCATCTCTGTTGTCACAATTTTATGTTCATTAGAGGATGTAAGTGACCCTGTTTGGCACTGATAGCAGAGTGTTGGGCCAGCACAATGCACAAAGAACTCGATCGAATTGCCGCCTGGTGTGATGGTTCCAATGCCTATGTAAATCCTTCGAAGGCATCAGTGTCATGGTTCTCTTTGAACAATCACATTGTCAAGTCGGACTTACCAGAAGTGAAAATGAGTGATAATGTATTGATCAGAACCAACGTTATGACGTTTCTCGGGGTGAGGTTCGATCGCAGCTTGTCATTCAGGGAACACGTTGACCATGTGATAACAAAAGCACCCAAAGGTCTATCTGCAATGAGGATTATGGCTGCTTCCAATATCGAGCAAAGACTACTAGTACTTCTATTCTACGGTCTGGTCCTTTCCCCCATTGAATACGCTCTGGCCATCCTCACTGTCAGTGCTACCCAGATTGAACGACTCGAAAAGGTGCAAAATGAAGCCATGCATATTATTTTGGGATGTACAAGAGACACATCCTGTGGAGCAATGTGGTATCTACTTGACTTTCCAACAATGAACCAAAGGATCAGAATGTGGAGGGCTCGGGCATCCCTCAAAATATGTGCTGATAAGAAACACCCACTGCATCAAGCGCTTTTTAGTGAAAAGGGCGACAGACTGAAGAGGGGGAAATCGTGGCTAGGTCGGGCAGAAGATGTTATTAGGCAAATATGCAGCCTAACCGACATCATACCTGGTGCAGAATGGATACCTGTGCCTCAGGCGTTTATTTGTACATTTTCCTGTATTGTCACACTCAACAGGCGATGTAGAGAAGAGAATCCTGTTGCTGTTAATGCAGAGGTCAACGCTCTCATCGGTGAAAATTCAGACGAAGCAGATGCACTAATCTATACAGACGGATCCATTATACGCCAAAGAAGAAGCGCATGGGCATTTACAGCACGCTCAGCGGGCAGAACAGTCAAAGAAGCCAACGGCGCCTTCTCCATGACAACCAGCAGCATGACGATGGAGGTGATGGCAGTGACGCAAGCATTTGCCTGGCTTGAAACACAAAAATACACCCGCATATGTATACTCAGTGATTCAATGAGTATGATCCGGAGGGTTCAGGCAGGTTCAGTGCGAAGACAATGGCTTGAATCAATTCAGAAGTCCACTGTGCGAGGAGTCACCTTTATTTTTGTTCCGGGATACGCAGGCGTCGATGGAAATGAAAGAGCTGACAGATTGGCTGGATCCGCTATCACTACCGACGGTCGGCCTATGGATCATGCTGATATTATCAATGCCCTCAGAGAAATGGGAAGGACAGAGGACTTTGGTGGCAGTGAATCCACATCACTCGCCAGAATGGCAGACTTGGGAATTAAGATCGGCACAGCAAAAAACGAGACGCACACCGGACACGTCAGAAGACTTGTTAATCAACATAGAACTGGTACTATTAGCCATCGGACGTTGGGGTTCATACTGAGGGGAGGATCTGAGCACCTATGGACATGTCCGGAGTGCAATGATGATAACCCAACTAACTAACTAACTAACTAACTAAGCAGAGTGTTGGACAAAAAAAGGTTCTGATAAGATTCACTTTAGTACTCTGAAGTATCTGCTTGGGTGTCAACAGGGAAGATAGTTGCCCCATTACTTGATTAGCTTTGGCACATTTCGAGCTAATTTCTCTGTCTAGTTTTCCATCGGATGTGAAAATTGTTTCCAAATACTATCCACTCAGTGATTTCCTAAAATAAAACACATGTAAGGATCAAAGCAATGTTTTCCCTTGTGAATTTGAACAAAGAAGACACAAACAATAGATTGTACAATTTATTGCCTGACATATTTCACTGCATCTCGTCCAGTGCTTACTACAGTAAAATTAGATAAATGAAGCAGATAAGTGAATCTTGTATAAATGAAGTACAAATTCCCCATGTAAGGATGATTACAAAAAAAATATGCTCACGTGTTCCTGAACATTTTTGCCGTGTTCAGTCAGGTCGTGCTGTGTGTACTGGTCGGATGGGTTGGCCTGTAGGTTGCCAGCGTCCTGTACAAGCTCTATACATGACTTGCCAAGGTCTTGCACTGTAGTTCGAATCCTATTGCCAATCTATGAGTGTGGTGGAAAAATTGTGGATTAGTTAGAGAAATGGTTTGTTGTGTGTTTATCATAGGATTTTACAAGTTTCATTATCATCATCATCATCATTATCATCTTTATCAGCATTTTTACTTGGGATTATCATTTTTATCATCATCATCATCATCTTGATGTGCCATGTATATGGCCACGGAGGACTCAGTCTATTCTTCCATTTCCTTCTGCTCTATCTAGCCCAGCAACTTTGGCCTTTCTTATTAAATGTTCACCTTAGGATTTCTCTCTCCTTGTTTCCTCAATCCATGTGTTTCCACCACATGCTCGCTTTAAAGCTCCAGAAGTCCGAACTAAATTGGTAGGCGAGGAAACCAAACAGTCCGACCCAATCGCTCTTATGAACTCATCACTAAAGACCGTTGATTCTTACCCCCAAGAATGGATACATGTCTATACTGATGGATCAGCATTTAAAGCTACCATTAAAGCAGGTTACGGAATCTACATAGGTTATCCCGATGGATCTGTTGAAGAGATTTTTGATGCATGCGGGGAATTCTGTTCAAACTATGAAGCTGAAATAATTGCACTGGAAACAGCAGTATACCACCTAAAGACTGTAATGGATGTTTACCCTTCAAAGGTCCAAAATATTGTCATCTTCACAGATTCAATGTCTGCCCTTCAAGCTCTGGAGGGCAGTGAACGCTGCAGAACTGACATAGCCAAGATAATCCTGGATGCTGATCAGCTTATTACCTCATACAACATTAGAATAGTGATGCAGTGGATTCCAGGTCACTCCGGCACACCAGGTAATGACAGAGCTGACAGATTGGCTAAGAAAGGAGCAACACAAGAACAACCACCTACAGCGACAACCCTCCAGACAGCAAAAACACTGATAAGAGCTATAAACAAAGAGACTTGGTTGAACAGATGGGCCATGGGAGACACTGGAAGAGAGGTTTATAGACATATGTCTGGCCCTGATCCTAATGACAGCATTAACCATCTAACAAGAAGGGACCAGGCCACCATCTTCAGACTTAGAACGCAACATACTCCACTCAATGGACACCTAAACAGAATACAGCCACAACACTCCCCAGAGTGCCAGCTATGTAACTACCCCTACGAAACTGTTGAACACCATCTCTTTGAGTGCCCAAAACTCAGTGAGACAAGAAGAACGCTACTCCCTCCGAGACCAGACAAGTGGAACACCTTGTACGGAGGAAAAGAACAGCTTGTGAAAACATGCAAATTCCACTACATGGCATTGGGCCAAAGGGCGAAAGCTCATGCGCCGCTGGATCGATAACAACAACAACAACAACATGTGTTTCCCATTTTGGTGCTTCTTTGGTGATACTCTGCTCACTTTTACCTAGGATGTGCCCAATATATCGCCATTTTCTTTATATTGCAACTGTTAATACCAACGGTTGTGCAGACATTTTTGTTGTGTCTTCACCTTTCTTGAATTCATGAGTGCATGTCTGCATGACTTCATAAGTGATCCAGTTTCCACCCACAGATCATTGAAAAAGATATCTAACATAGTGTATAAACTCCGTAGCACTAGCGTGGGTTCAAATGTGTGAATACTAGAACCACACAATCAATACTTTGTCTGGTGGTTGAATAATTCTCTGTCTTCTTCTCTTCTTCTTCAGCATTCCAGGCTGTTGAGGTTCCTTGCTGCAGACATCACCCGCCTCCATTCATCTTTGTGACTGGCCTTAAATTTCCAGTTGGTGACTCCCAAGTGTTTAAAGGTGTGTCTGTATGTTATCTCTTCACTATCTTTCTTAGTCTGCCTCATGGTATACTCCCACTGAACTCTGTTTTTGTATGCATTTCTTGTCTTTCTGTAATCAGGTATTTTCTCTTGCTCATTTCCTTGTACCCCCCACATGTCCTGGCACAAAAATGAAACTAATTAGATTCCTCTTAAGACTCTGTTCCCATGGTTTGTAATAAGGCTTTTACTTGTATTCCAGGTTTCAGAGCCATAAAGGACAACTGGTCTGTTCCACTGTTTTATATACTGTCATCTTGACACTCCATGGCACCAGTGCAGCGACTAGCATGGGCTAACCAAGCACCAGCAACAGTCAGCATAAACCCACAGGGATAGAAGTTCAAGATAGTCGGACCAGATCAGGAACCAGAACCCCAAATACCACACCAGATTTAGGAAGACAAAGAACAGAAATATCAGGTGTGACTTCCCACCACAAATAAAAGGACAGCAAATAAGATAGCCAAGGAACCTTCCTTCATATATCAGGCCTTCGGGTGGCTGACAAAGGATCAAGTTTGGAATTTTTGTTTATCAAATTGGAATTGGAAGTGGCACTCCAGTTCTGAAGGAAATGTTGATCTCATCTGTATTTATCAAGGCCTCAGTTGGCAACCAGTTTCTAGGATGACTACAGAGAGGTGCAGGAAGATCTTGACCAGTTTAAACTGCTCGGGTCCTACAGAGCCACCCTGGTCCTAGAGAACCACCCTGTGTGGTTCAGCAACTCTGTATACTGACTTGCTAGCTGTTTCATTTGACTGACTCAATGACTGATTCATCTGGCTGACTCACTAACTGATTCATTTGACTGACTCAATGACCGATTCATCTGGCTGACTCACTAACTAATTCACTGGACTAACTAATTACTTTTCAGGTATAACAGAAATTCCTGCCCTTACCTCTATGTTATTACATGCAGCAGCTGCACCAATGGAAGCATTAGCTAGAGCCGTGTAGTCTCTCGTCAACTGGTTAGCCAAAACACCCAGCTGTCCTACATTTGTTGTGGATTTGGCGATCTATAAATAAATATTTGTATACAAATAGCTACACTGTCTAGAAAATATACAAAACAATTTTGAATATACATAGAAGTCAATCTATAAATAATATCAAATAGTCTGTAAAATATACAGCATAGAAGGAAAAAACACAGCAGCATATTTAAAATATGCACATTAAAAAAAAAAAAAAATACAGCACTGTTTAGCTCTTTCAAAATATAAAACTATCTGAATCATGGAAATCTAAAGTTACAAAACCAGGTTAGTTTCTATGAAGGGAATGCAACCTGTGGGGAAATGCTGTCAAGTTAATTTTTGATTCATTCGTTCGAAGATCATACAAGAATCTCAGCACAGAGCACAAACCACAGAACTCTCAAGGGTCCAAATGTTGATCAATTAAATGACATGTTCTTTACTCGCCTATTTCAAATGAAAGAAAGCCTTTGAAGTTGGAGTGGATATGTTGATAGGCTAGGAAACAACAGACTGCACAGATGCAAATGCAAAACTCAGGTCCTGTAGGTTAGTTGCGTATCCTTTACAGGACGTTGCAGAACTAACCCCAGCAGCTCCTGGCTGTTGTCTGGTTTTTCTAGGCAAATTTACGTCTAGTAATTTGCCACTGCTTTCTAGACGGTCGGCTTTCTTGATACCACTGTCGAAACCAATGCAAGGCGCATGGCCCATAGCTGGGATGGAACCCGGCATCACGAAGCGTTCGCGTCGACTTAGCCACAGAGCCGACACAAGGTCTTGTAACAAAGCCAAAATACACAGAACTTTCTGTCAGAGTTTACAACCAGTGAACACAAACCAACGACAATCAAACAGGACTTTTGGTAAGAGTTTTCAGCCAGTGAACACAAACAATCAGGACCTTCTGTAAGAGTTTTCAGCCAGTGAACACAAACAATCAGGACCTTCCGTAAGAGTTTTCAGCCAGTGAACACAAACAATCAGGACCTTCCGTAAGAGTTTTCAGCCAGTGAACACAAACAATCAGGACTTTCCGTAAGAGTTTACAACCAGTGAACATAAAAGAAACAAAAAATATGAAAGAAATAAGAAAAGACTTACCATATCTTGAGCTGTCCTGGCAATCTGTTTAGCCAAGCGAACCATGTTGGTCTGATGATCAACAAATGACAAGTGTTCCACAATGGACGTTCTGTCCGTGTATCTTTCCTCAGTCTGAAAGAGTATTACATGTCAAGCATTTTACAATTCTGAAATCCTCATCTCTCTAAATGTGGCTGCCTCTAATTATCACCATGCTGTTAAACATCATGTTCTTTCAAAGTATCATAATCAATCTTGTAAATAAACCCAACTAAAAAAACCACCATCTCATTAAAAATCATCCTCTGTCCAATGATAACCTTCTAATTAAACATCATCCTCTGTCCAATAATTACCATCTCATTAAACATCATCCTCTGTACAACAATCACCTTCTTATTAAACATCACTTTCTTGCCAATGATTACCATCTCATCAGATATTACCCTCTGTCCAATGATCACCATTTCATCAAACATCACCCTCTGTCCAAGGATCCCCATTTCATTAAACATCACCCTCTGTCCAGGGATCACCATTTCATCAGACATCACCCTCTGTCCAAGGATCACCATTTCATCAAACATCACCCTCTGTCCAAGAATCACCATTTCATTAAACATCGGTAGTTCACCATCTGTCCAAGTATCACAATTACATTAAACATCAGTTATTTACCCTCTGACCAAGGATCACCATCTCCTTGAACATCCCCATCTGTCCAAGGATCACCATCTCATTAAACATCACCTTCTGTCCAAGGATCACCATTTCATTAAACATCACCCTCTGTCCAAAAATCACCATTTCATTAAACATCACCTCTGTCCAAAGATCACCATTTCATTAAACATCACCTCTGTCCAAGGATCACCAATTTATTAAACATCACCCTCTGTCCAAGGATTACCAATTCATTAAACATCACCCTCTGTCCAAGGTTCACCATTTCATTAAACATCAGTCGTTCACCCTCTGTCCAAGGATCACCATCTCATTAAACATCAACCTCTGTCCAAGGATCACCATCTCATTAAACATCAACCTCTGTCAAAGGATCACCATCTCATTAAACATCCCCATCTGTCCAAGGATCACCATCTCATGAAACATCCCCCTCTGTCTAAGGATCACCATCTCATTAAACATCACTTCTCCTGCCAACAATTACCATCTCATTAGACATCACCCTCTGTCTAAGGATCCCTTTCTCATTAAACATTACTTTCTTTTCAAAGGTCACGATCCCATTAAACATCACCTTTTATCTAAGCACCTCCATCTCTCTCAAATCACCAACATCATATTTTCTGACAAGACTCTGTAGGTACATCTGGGTTCATCTGAGTAAAGATTCAAGATCACAGCATTCAGGACAAGTCCATAGTAGCTCCATCTCCCTCCTCAACCGCCAGCAAAAGGTCTACATATTGATGCTACCCGCTGACATCTGGTTTACTACTTGTCTTGCCTTTCGCCTGAGACAATGAAGGTATTCATGTCTCCACAGATTTGGGTGGATGGTATCCCAGATTAGGTGCATACTACAGAATTTGCATAACCTTTAACCTTTACATCAGCGTAAGAGGGGCCTTAGTGAAAACTGTAAAAGTGTGACAGAAATTACAATAACCATGCCAGTGTCTTGTAACTTGTCGAAACTGCTGTTAAGGATGTCAAGAGTATTAAGCACAGAACAACATGGCGCAGACGAACATGGCGACATCATATTGACAGTTTAAAGATAGCCACCACACTTCTGACATGCACAAAAGAGGAGCAGCACATCCTGTTATGTTTTTCATAAGTGAAAGTGTGAAATCTATCAAAATTCGTCAGCGAATAAATGTCCAGTATTACTGTACTTTTTATTTGAGTGCCAGAGGTTTCAGATTCAATCACCGATAAGGGCTGGGACTTCTAGTAATTCCCCCTGGTCTCTGGGTAGTGAGATCAGACACCCGTGTGTATTGTTGTGCATGTAAATAATCCCTTGGCAGTTGAAAATAGAAAAGATCATGGCACTGCCTGGGCAAAATTTTGAGTTAAAAACCTACCTAAAGTATTTAAGGATCTTCGCTGGTGCTTCAAAGCCTGTGCAATGAGCTGAGCTTCTTTGGGCTCAGACTTGAGTTAGAAGAAAAAGGAAGCCTTTATGGGTAACTACCCGTGTGCTATGATGTTGTTACGTTGTTCAAACCTCAAAATTGAACTGAAGAAAGATGTTTCTGTATTTCAGTGCTCACTGGGACTCATAAACAGCTTTGCTTGGATATTTGTACAGGTGTTCACAATAGACAAAACACCTTACAAAATAAGAATTCTATCTTCAGATCCGCGAGATTGATGCTCTAAATGTTTAACCAACGGTTGTTACCACAGAGAGAAAGAGGTGATTCTTACCCTGGTGATAGACTGTGTAATTGTGTCAATCATGCTGTTCACCAAACCTGCCCGAGAGGCAGCCTCCTCCATGGTCTGGAGCAGGTCCTGGAGGACGTCCTTCATATCATCAGCAGCGTTGTCGATAGGACCATGAGTGTGGGTTGCCTGTTAGGACAGATCATTTCACATGGTTAGATTTACTGGAATAGACAGAGTAGTCTTGCTTTTAATTCTCATTGGAGAATTTGTTTAGTCTTGAGAGGAAAGAGATGGATGGCCTGGGGATTCGTAGCGAAAGCCAATGGAAAATATTTAGTGCAAGACAGCCTAGCATACAAGAATCACATCATGAGAATGGAGGTGGAAGCGGTAACTGCAGCTCTTCCCTGGCTAGAGAACATACATACACATGTCGTAGCTGTAACAGACTCTGAAAGCATGTCGAAAAAGGTGAAGACAGGGATGCTTTGAGCAGAGTGGCAAGCTTCACTGGGAAGGTCATGGGTAGTGAGCATACTTTGGATCTTTTCTCCAAAGCAATGCCGGAGTGGTGGGTAATGAACAAGCAGATAAGATTGGCTGGATCTGCACCACTGGGTGGTAAAATGATACATGACAAGGCGATGTGGTCGAGGCCCTTTGTGAACAAGAAACGGAATCAGTAGAGAAACAAGATTATTATGGCCTAGAGAGATTGAGGCACCTGGGTGTAACCAGAGGATCTGGCCGGCTCACTACATTCAGAGGAAAGGCAAGACAGACATATAACCAGATTGTGACCGGTACCATCAGTATTGGAACCCTGCACTGGCTGCTGAAGATGAGGATGGAGCATGCATGGGAATGCCCCGTGTGCAGTTATGTCAATTCTTGACTCAACTAAACTCAACATGAGAATTTGTTGAACTTAAACAGGGATGAATTCAAGAGGGGTGAAGAAATAAGAGAAAAGTCTAGGCAACCCCCAGTATTAACAGTTTAAAGACAGAGAAGACTGTGCTAGGCTGGCCACATAACCTAAGAAGAAATAAGCAGAGAACCACCAAAAAGGCACTAAAATGAGAAATAAAGGTAATGAGGCAGTGAAGATGCCCCAAAAGAAACCCTTTGAAGAGAGTGTCAAAGGTGCACTTTCCTACATAATGTGTCATTTATATCTTGTGTCCATCTTCATGTTGGTCTAACCCCTGCCCCACCCCCTTCCTGGTACAATGCCTTCTGCTATGATTTTTTTTTTCAATCCACCATGTCGCTTGATATGGCTAAAATATTTTTAGTTTCCAAGGCAAGATACTATTTACTAGCCAATCTTCCTTGGTGTTCAGATCCTTTGTGATGTCAATTTTTCTATTCTTCTCTGTCCATGGTATTCTTTATATAGCATTTCAGCCTTTATTCTCCTCCTCCACGACTCTCATCCATATGTTGCTACAGTGAAAAAGTGACTCACCTTCATAAAATATTGGACCCTTTTCACCCCCCCCCCTCCCAATGGTGCTAGACCAATATTTCTATAGATTAAATGACGCTCGATGAGTGATGTGGCTACCCCTGCCCTATATCACCCTAAAAAGTTGTTAAAAAGTGTCTTTACGTCCATCTTCTCTTCTTCTGTTGTTTCACTGATACCAGCTTGTAGCTCAGTGTTGTGGATTTCTATATTTGTCTTGCGCGTCTCGGGTGGTTTGGGTGACGAATTTGTTCATCTTTTTGCAGGTTTCTGCTACATTATTTATCCGTATTTGTCTTGCGGGTCTCGGGTGGTTTGGGTGACGGATTTGTTCATCTTTTTGCAGGTTTCTGCTACATTATTTATCCGTATTTGTCTTGCGCGTCTCGGGTGGTTTGGGTGACGGATTTGTTCATCTTTTTGCAGGTTTCTGCGACATTATTTATCCGTGTTTGTCTTGGTCTTCCTCTCATCTTCCTCTCAGATGGTCTACTGTTAAAAAGTCTCACATGCAGTTTGGCCTGGCTGCATTCTCACTGGATAGCCAAACCATTTCATTCTTTGTCAGTATAATCCAGACATGGTCTTGTTCCAACTTTTCTAATGCTGGTATTCGTAACCCTTCTCTTCTTGTGTTGTTAGACGCCCTGCGGAGACAGCACATTCCGCATGTAGTTGTTTTCTGCTCTAGTGCTTTATTCACTGTACAATACTGCCTGTATTTACCAATATTTAGGGCAGTCAGGGAGAGGTGGGGCAGGGGTGAGGTGGGGGTGGGGGGGGGTGAGGTGGCAGGGGTGAGGTGTGGCGGGGGTGAGGAAGGCTGGGGTGAGGTGGGGTGGGGGTGAGGTGTGGCGGGGGTGAGGTGGGGTGGGGGTGAGGTGTGGCGGGGGTGAGGTGGGGTAGGGGTGAGGTGGGGTAGGGGTGACAGCCTGAAGTTTTAAAGATGTATAGTTAGTGCAGTCATCATGAACTGCACATGTTAAGATTTTGTTTTATTTTTGCCTCAGACAGAAAATTCTCCATCTCTTACCAAAGATTTCATGAAAGAAAAAGATACCAAACCAAACAAAAAGTAGAACCTGTTAGCTTCATATTATCACAAAACAAAAATGACAAATGAATGTTGTGACTTAGAGAGCCTTCAACAGCCCATTACATAAATACACAATACTATAAAAATGAATGGGAATACCAAAAACAAAACAAAAAAGTCACTTAACTGAAGTATTGCCGATAGAAATCCCATATCTGCCTATCCATCTGAATCTAGGACACATGTGTGACAACCACAAATAAATACTAACCAGAGAAAGCTATGAATGCATGGGTCATAACTCAAAAATATTAAATAAAACTGTTGGATTTCAGATTTTCCAAGTGAATTAGAGCATATTAGAAAGATAAGGCGGTTCTCAGGAGACTTAAGGTCTCTGTCACTGGAGTACCTAGACTTTATGGCCACAAGCTCCATGTCAAGGACGTCCTGGTGCCACGTAAAAAGGGCAGTAAAGACCCTTTTATAACTTTTTAGGGAGGTACAGGGCAGGGAGTGCCAAAGATTGAACCCAGGTCAATGAAACTCAGACCTTTACCCGACTGGCCATCTGCTCCTCTTAAAACAAATTGTATGAAGACATTAAAACAAAGTTCAAAGACAGACTACAACAGCTAAGCAAGAATGAAAGAAACTGCAGAATCTTTCACTTACCTTAGGATTACCCCCGCCCTCTTTACAAGCATACATAAACTGGAGAGCCGACTCTGCCACTGTCTTGGTTTGATCCAGAATATTCATCTGTTGTTTGGAGTTCACTGTCCTGCTAGCGCTGCCAATAGCCGACCGTGCCAGAGGTTCGAAGTATGAAGATACGGTGGACACCTGTCAATGAATTATTACCATCAATTGTTTGATGCTACTGAATGTCATCAACTGTCTAGAGCAAGTGAGGGAATTATGATATTGGTTGGGAGGGTGGAGAAATGGAGACAAGGAGTGAGAAAACAAATGTGCATGTGTACAGTGCAGAATAATTTTTTTTTTATCCTGTGCAATTTCTGATAAGAAGACCCATTTCTTGGGTCCCCTGTGAGTTCTCCTTATCAGGTCTGCATTATATATGGAAAGAAGAAAGAAAGAGGTAAAGAAGAAATCAGGAAAATAGTGGTTTATTTGTACTTGGGTATGATAGACCCAGTCTTGTGTCTTTTCAGCAGATATTTTGTGTGTGTTTCCTGAGGATGTAACTAAGTGATTGCAGTTCCAACTTTACAGCAATCAGGTCAACCCATAGTTGCTAGTTGCTCAATTTCTGTGCCCCCCCTACCCAAAAAAAAAAACCTTGTGAAAAAAAGGCATAGACTGTATGCTTGCTGGGTGCTTTGCTTGTAAATATTTGTGCATGTTTCTGACAAGGACAGGAAGAAAGAGACAGAGACACAGAGAGAGAATGAGAGACAGAGAATGAACGAACAAACAAACTTTATTTTCAAAGGGTCACAAATTTGGCAGGCAGAGAAAAAGAGAGACAGAGAACAGACCAAAAAATGCATCGCATGATAAAGCAGTATTGATCAAACAAAACTAAATGTGGATTTACCAAATGGCCTAAATTTTGTGGCTCCTCCTTGGCAGCCTGCCTGATGAGGTCTATCCTATCCAAGATCTCCCTGGCACTGTTAATCATCTGTTCCTGGTAGGCCTGAGGATACAGTTAGTTACATCATTGGGAAATTTTACCATCATCATCTTTCTGAGCAACTACATCTATCTAAACAGATAAACAAAACAATGTGTTTGTTTCTCTCTTTCTCTCTCTCTCTCTCTCTGTCTCTCCCTAACTTTCTCTTTCTTTCTCTCTCTCTCTCTTGCTGTCTTTCTATCTCTCTAATAGTATTTCTCTTTACTCTTTCATTAACTGTTTTTTTTTTCAGGGTTTATCACACTCTCTCTCAATGGCTTTATTATTCTCACTGTTTTTCTCTCTCACTTGTGTTTCACTCTTTCATTAGTGTTTCACTCTCTCGTTATCTGTCTTTCTATAATTTATCACTCTCTCTCTCTCTCTCAATGCCTTTCTCCTTTACAATGTTTTTTTCTCTTACCTGTGTTTCACAATTTCATTAGTGTTTCACTCTCTCGTAATTTCTGTCTTTCTATAATTTATCACTCTCTTAATACCTTTCTCCTTCACAATGTTTTTTTCCTCTTACCTGTGTTTCACTCTTTCATTAGTGTTTCACTCTCTTGTTATCTGTCTTTCCATAATTTATCACTCTCGCTCTATGTCTTTCTCCTTCTCACTGTATTTCTCACTTGCTATTTCTCTCTCTCAATGTCTTTTCCTCTCTTTTCTTCAATTCCCTCTCTCTAAATGTCTCTCACTGTCTCTGTCTGTAGACACCTGAAGATGACTATTAAATTCTGGTTTTATCTGAGTAAACACAAATATTAATTCTAACTATAAACAAAAATAGAGGAGCTCTTACTTTCAGTGACTTCTCATCCCTCGGTCGGAGATTCTGACTGACCGCAGCGAGGGAAGCCTGGTCAACTTCTCTGATGATGATGTTCAGATGCTCTATGGCATTGTCACACTCATGCTGACCTGGCGCTCCATCTCTGCAAGGTAGGCAATTTTAAAATATGCTTAAATTACGGCTAATTCATCTCATTCTTTTTCTGTGCTACTGCTTACGCTGTGAAGAGTCACAGAGAGGAGTCTCCTGTTTTTCGCTATTTGTGTAGCTTGTGTTAATGTCCTTTTGTTTTTCTGTAGTGTCTCTTTTATTCTCTCTATCAATCTCTTTCTCGATCTGCCTCTTGCCTTGTAGCCTGCTGCCTCTTGTAGTACGCTCTGGCTGCTGGTTAATTTTGTTCAATTTTGACCAGATGACCAAACAATTTCATTCTTTGATGTTCTTTAAAATCATTTATCAGTACTGTGCATATTGTTCTTAGTTCTACATTGTTATTTACTGCTACTAACCCATGAATACATCACATCCGCTGTTTAGTTGTGTTGTTTAATGATGAGCACTGGTAACACCCTATCACTGGTTACTGGTAAAATAATTATAGTGGCAGAAGTTTACAACAGCAAAATAACTGAAAAGATAAAAGTCACTGACAGCCAAACAGTGACAGACAAAAATCACTGACACACAGTAAAGATAAATGTCACTAGCATCCTCACAACTACAATAATAAAAGTCACCTACAGCAAAATGACTATATGTAATTGACAATTACATAAATAAAATGTTACAAGTAACCTAAAGTAACACAACTTATAACAACAGAGGCAACAAATTATACACAAGTCACTGATAGCAACTGAGGTGAAACAAATTCCTGAATTTAACATAACTGGAGCACATCTGCCTGCAAGGCAGGAACAGAAAGTCTACTTGCAAATAAGCCAGATCTGTAAAATGGAGTCCAGAAATAAAACCAGAAGAGGACGAACAACTGGGACTTTCCAGCAGAGTTTTACAGCTGGTGAATACAACAACAAAAACACAAGTGAAGTGAGGGAAGTCCCACTTTCGATGTTGTTCTCCCAATGTGCTCTGGCTGTTTCCTAGGGGACTGTACTCTGGTTGACACACCACATGATGAATTGACGCAGACAGATTTTATTGAAGAGACACAATCACAGTTTAAATCTTTATTACTCACAGAAGACAATCTGATCCAGTCACCGTCAGCTACTCTCTAGCATGTCCAAACATTCAACAAGTAACAATGACAAAGTTCTTCACCGCTGTTCACAGTCATTCCTGTTTGCTCCCTTTGCAAACATCACGTCTCAGTCGCGCCACATGTATAGGTCTCACACAAGCATCTTCGGCCGCTGGTTGTTCAGCTCCACCATCAGACTAGTTCTCAAACTTGACTGGATTCTGGCTGGGCGGTCACTTGTTGAATTCAATCTTCTTCACGCTATTCAGCCATGCCATGTCGCATTCACACAAAACAAAACCTCTCACGCTGGCTGCGAATCACATACTAACTGATTAGACCTTCGTATAATCTTATAATCCTCGTTCTGAGTTGCACGTGTTAGTTTGAGCCCTGCTTGTATATCTCGTGTTTCTACGAGTATTCACATTCTCACGTCTTTCTCTCTTATCTCAAAGTTTACTCCCATATATTTTTTAGAGAGTTCCCATGGGAAAATACCAACATTACACTACTCTACTCACTTGATGTTGGCCACAAGCTTCTTAATAGACTCTGAGACACTTTTAGAGTGATGAGAGTACAGCTGGTAGGTCTGAGGGTCTTTTGGATTGACGGCCAACTGTTTTGCTGCTAGCAGCATGTTGCAGGCGCCCTCAATCATGGCCTTGCCCGACTGTGTGATTGGTTCTTGAGCTAGACGAGCCTGCAAGATAAAACAACCTGGTTCACTTTTTATTCATCATTAATACTGTTCATCAACACATGGCTGGATCACACAAAGACATACAAGAAAGACTTGTATCACAGGCCTGTTATCTATAAACACTGTTCCCTGCCCTCAGTGTTCTAGATCCTTTAGACTCATACTGGGTTTATAAGTCATCTCCCGACTCGTAGACAATCAACTATAGTTTCATGACAGATGAAAGAAAGAGTGGTCCTCAACAACTGTGATGGACGAACAACAACAAATGGACCTTGCAGGACTAATATCAACATTACTTACCTAGGTATTAAACTTTGTAAACCTGATGACAAACATTTGTTTACCTGGAAAATAACTGTTCACCTTACTAGGGCACTATCTATAGCTATTTACCAGGTCAATAAAATTTCCATTTACTTCAGCACTAATCTTCCTCTTATTTTCTTCTTTTTTTTTGGTTTTGTTTTTGGCAGTGGTCTTTCTTTTTACCTGGGCACTAGACTTTGTTTACCTGATCACTTATCTTTCTGTTTACCTGATCACTTATCTTTCTGTTTACCTGGGTACAAGTCTTTCTGTTTACATGGGCACCAGTCTTTCTGCTCACTTGGGTAATAATCATTCTGTTTACCTGGACATTAATCACTCTGTTTATCTAGGTTTTCATCTTTCTCTTTGCCTGGATACTAGTCTTGTTTACCCAGATACTAGTTTTTGTTTACCTGGGCACTAATCTTTCTGTTTACCTGGATACTAATCTTTCTATTTACCCAGACACTAAAATTTTCAGTTTACATGGGCATTAATACTGCTATTTACATGAGCACTAATCTTTCTGTTTACCTGGGCACTTACCATGCTGCTTACCTTGGCACTAATATTCGTTTACATGTGCATTAATCTTTCTTTTAACCGATGCACTTATCTTTCCTTTTACCTAGACACTAGTCTATCTGTTTACCCAGGCACTAGTCTTTGTTTACCTGGGCACTTATCTTTTGTTTACTTTGGTCATAGTCTTTCTGTTTACCTAGGCACTTATCTTTCTGCTCACTTGGGTACTAATCTTACTTTTTACCTGGACACTAATAACTTTGTTTAACTAGGTATTATTCTTACCTGTGCATTTATTTTTCTGTTTACATGGGTACTAGTCTTTCTGTTAACTTGGGCACTTATCTGTTTACCTAGGTACCACTCTTTCTGTTTACCTGGGCACCAGTCACTCTGCTCACTTGGTTACTAATCTTTCGGTTTACTCTGGCACTAATATTTGTTTACCTAGGCATTATTCTTTCTTTTCACCATGCACCTATCTTTTCTTTTACCTGAACACCAGTCTTTCTGCTCACTTAGGTACTAACCATATGGTTTACCTGGACACTAATCACTCTGTTTATCTAGAGATTAATCTTTCTGTTTACCAGGCACTAGTCTTTGTTTACCTGGGCACTTATCTTTTGTTTACTTTGGTCATAGTCTTTCTGTTTACCTAGGCACTTACCTTTCTGCTCATTTGGGTACTAATCCTTCTGTTTACCTGGACACTAATAACTTTGTTTAACTAGGTATTATTCTTACCTGTGCCACCAGTCTTTCTGCCTCTTTGTTTAAATAATTCTGTTTACCTGGGCACTAATCATTCTTTTACCTGGGCACTAATCTTTCTGTTTACCTGGGCACTAATCTTTCTGTTATACCGAGCACTAATCTTTCTGTTTACCTGAGCACTAATCTTTCTGTTTACCTGGGCACTAATCTTTGCTGGCTTGCTGGCAAACTCTGGCGAGGAAGCAAATGTTGTCAGCTCATCGACTGCACTCAGTAACGGCCGGGCAGCCTCTGCACATCTCTGTCTGTTCTCTTCTGTGAAGTCACTGTCCAAAGCCTGCCAACCAACAACAGTCACACAAATGTAACAATGTTTGGGAAAATGTAGATGTTCAAATGGATACTGATGTTCAGAAAGACATCATCATCAATCAGCAAGGTACTTTAATTTAATACAACCACATCTTGTCGGCTTCGAGATTTTGTAGGGAATTCCTAGGGATTCTTTGGGGTTTACCTGGGAAGTATCATATAATGTTTAGGGTTAGGGCTAGTGTCAAATCTTCTTCTTCGCATTCACTAGTTGTAAACTCTGGCAAAAAAGTTTTGGTTGGGCCACCATGATGTTTAACATGGTCACAATGCCTCAGGACAGGATGCTGTTTATGAGCCAATTCTTCAGGAAGATATAGATATTTACAAAGAGAGAGCCGTACTTGGAGAAAAATCCTCCCACTTCTGGGTATTAAACCCAGACCACTAGCTTAACCAGCCAGCACTCCAATCATTATGACTCTGTGGATCACAATAAATTTCCAAAGAAACATCTTAAAATTCCACTTGTGAGGCAGATTTTGTCTCATTACAAAAATTTGGTGCTATTTCCACAATGAAGGTTGGTTACAATGTACACACTGCTGTCTTCTAGATGTCAGATATTCTACTGGCCAGATGGAAATGTGATTTCTATTGGAGATACATTAGTTAAGTGATTCTGTGCATTCTTGGTCATGCTAGTGATACTGTAGATTTATGTAATGTGCTGATGAAGCCTCTTTAGCCGCTTCGTTCACTTATCATTTGTGTTTGTGATATTATGAAGCTGACTGTTTCTACTTATCATTTGGTTTGTGATCTCTTTCATGATGTATTTGGAGATATTATATAGTGAGACCCCAGTCTCTACCACAGTCTCCTTCTTCTTCTTCATGTTCATCCGCTGTAAACTCCAGCAGAAAGTTCTGGTTGTTCATCCACTTCTGGACTTTAATCGATTTCCAGAACCTGAGTGTTGCATGCACATCCACTTTACAGATCTGACTTATTTGTATGCAGAGTGTTGGTTCCTTCCCTCTCTTACGACATGCTTGCTAGGGAGGCAGTGGGTCTATTCTAGTTTGCTCCACAATGGGGCCCGGAGCCCACAGGGGGATTACCATCAACAGAAAAACATGAGAACGGTTGTTAAAATAAATACATAAACCATCTGCAGTGAAAATGTAACCCTGGTACTCTAAAATCACGAAACTCTAAAATCATGAAACTCTAAAATCATGAAACCCAAAAATCATGAAACTCTTACAACTCCTTCAGCAACCTTTAAGCCAAAAAGCAGCCTAGCAATCTAACCATTATTATACTGTGGCTCACAGATTCCCACAGCAGCATCTTACATCCCCTTGAGCTGCAGATCTTCTTGTCTCAAAATATTTACCTTGATGGCTTTGACTAGATTGGCTGTACTGTTGGCCACATCTTTAGCACTCTGCACAAAATGCCTCTTGGCTACAGGGTTGGCTGTTTTAGAAGATGCTAGCCGGCAGGAGTTACACAGCGAGGACGTGTGTTTGGCAACAATTGTTGCTGCTGACAGCACCTGCAACAGAACCCCCAACAATGCATAAGAATTTGAGACAAAACACAACACATGAACAATTCACAATGCTAACTCTCAATACACACACCCCAAACTGTTATTTGATATTTGATGCTGCTAATATTATTTGTCCACCGCCCAACTGCTTCATCTTCCTTTGCTTAGTCAGCACCATTTTTATCTTTACAGATAAAGGTAAAGGTAAAGTTGGGAGATGTGAACCAGTATCACTGCACCGGTTATAAACCATAAGTGCTCTGCCACCAGTACGGACAGCTGATAAGACACTGTCCGCCTGTGTAGCTGTCCGCACGCAACTCCATAGCTACAGTGACGTTCCTCCATTCACTCCAGAGTGTTAACTCTGGTACCCATTACCTAGAGGCTGGGTGAACCCTGGTAACCGCCCCGTTTTGAACACTGGCCGTGGGCTATAGCGAGTCGCAGCTGGATTTGAAAGTGAGTCTCCTATCTATTGTGCTAACACGGTCTCTCAACATCATCTTTATGAATGAGAGTGTTAAAGTGTACTATATGGAGGCATAGGAACCACAGCCCATGTTGATAGTGAGGTGACTAGCAAAGCCCTAGACTTGCATTTAGAATATTATTTCACAATTACAGTACCAGATTTCTGCACCACTGTTGCAGTCCCAGGTAGTTAATGTGCTTCTTCAGAGATGCTCAGTTTTTAATCTATCCGCAATAATACTCTATTGCATCCCATCTCCCTCACTTAAAGTGAATAGTCACTTCAGGCTAATTCACAAAATAAGATCACTTAAAGTGAATAGTCACTTCAGGCTAATTCACAAAATAAGAAATTACTGTATTTTTCCACATATGGGATATTTGCTCCAAAAATTTTGTCAGTTTAAATTGGGGGTCGTCTTGAATACAGCAATGTGTTTAAAATATTTGATTAATAATTCTGCATATCCCCCCCCCCCCCCACCCCAAAAAAGGTAGTCATCTTTTACATGGGTGCATCTTATCCAAGGAAAAATATGGTTTTTTGTGCAGCTGGATAGTGCCTCAGTATAAACTAATGTATAAGGTTGAACAGGGTACCAAGTCATCAAAGAACAACAAATAAAGTGGTTTGGACACCTAGCAAGAATGCTCTGGTACTATCTTCCACAGCAAGCCACACTAAAACGTTACATGGAGGTGCTCATTAAGGGCTGAATCGACCTGGGAACGAAGGTAAATTTGGTTTTTTAAAGATAAAAATTAAGACCCAATGCGTATGTGACTCCACGACATTCAGATCTGCATGAGAGTGTCTAGCCACTAAACCACGGCCGCTGCCCAAAACATCTATGTGCTGACTGATTATTCTAAAGCATTTTATATTTTAAAAAATTCCAGAATGTATATTTTAGAAAGAACAATTGGAGAAGAAGAATCAGGGGAAAAAAACTAGAAGCCTGCTGGAGAGAAAAAAAAAAGAAAAAAGAAAAAGGAGGAAGAAGAAGGAGAGAGAGAGAGAGAGAGAGAGAGAGAGAGAGAGAGAGAGAGAGAGAGAGAGAGAGAGAGAGAGAGAGAGAGAGAGAGAGAGAGAGAGAGAGAGAGAGAGAGATGAGAGGGAGGCATACCAGATGGAGATGGAGGAGAGGGAGACAGAGGAAAGGGAGACAGAGGAGAGGGAGACAGAGGAGAGGGAGACGAACGGGAGAGAGATGGAGAGTGCCAGAATCTGGACTAGATTTTGCGAAAAGAACACAAGAAAAAAAAATGCAGAATTTCAATTAAACATTTCAGAAAAAACTCAAGAAAACAAAATGAACAAAATGCTTTAAAGTGCAAACTGTCATGTCCCAAAATATGAATCTGAAGGAGAATGTGTAAGCAAGCACATTGTGTAAATGAACACAACAAAACACAAATCAAATGAACTGTTAGTTTTCAATTTGACATAATACAAACAGTAGCAGCTTCTCCATCCCATTCCTGGGCTGTAAACTCTGGCCAGTTGTTCACCCACTTTTGGGCTTTAGTCTGGTTCCAGAACTTCAGATTTGTGTGCACATCCGTTTTACAGATCCGATTTACTTGTATCCAGACTGTTGGTTCTTTGCCACTCAGGCAGTTGCAATGTGACTTTTAAGGAAACACTCTCAATTAGTCAACTTTTTAGGACAAGCTTGTTAGGGGAGCAATGTGTCTATTATCTCCCCACCCCACCCCCTCAAACAATAGGGCCCCAAAATCCTATAGGGAAGGCCTTAGTTTAGTGATATCACTGTTAGATCATATTTGAATGAGAATATACACAGTAAAACTAGCACCTCTCATTAAAAAAACACCCATTATAAAATGTCTCGGATGGTGCAACAAATGTTTAGGCCATGACACCAAGTGTTAACTTTTCGTTGCACCCATCGTTTATTGTGCACTTATTTGAAAAGGAAAAAAAATTTGCTGTGAGAGATCTTCTTCTTCTTCTCTGTTAACTGGCTGTAAGCTACAGCGGAAAGTCCGGGCTGTTCGTCCATTTGGACTCTGGCTTTGTGCCAGGGTCTGAGTTTTGCGTGTACATCCGTTTTACTAGTTTATCAGTATGCAGTTATTTGTTCCTTGCCGTTCTGGCAGTATTATGATGTTTGACAAGACCTTCCGTACACTGAGTTCAGCTGAGTCTCTGGCAGTAATATGATGTCTGACAAGACCTTCTATACACTGAGTTGAGCTGAGTCTCTGGCAGTAATATGATGTTTGACAAGACCTTCCGTACACTGAGTTGAGCTGAGTCTCTGGCAGTAATATGATGTTTGATAAGACCTTCCGTTCACTGAGTTGAGCTGAGTCTCTGGCAGTAATATGATGTTTGATAAGACCTTCCGTTCACTGAGTTGAGCTGAGTCTCTGGCAGTAATATGATGTTTGATAAGACCTTCCGTTCACTGAGTTGAGCTGAGTCTCTGGCAGTAATATGATGTTTGATAAGACCTTCCGTACACTGAGTTGAGTCAAGAACTGACATCACAGCACTCAGGAGACTAGAATACACGCTCCGCCATTATCTTCAGTAGCCAGCAAACAGTTCCAATTCTTGTCGTACTGGTGGCAGTTTGATTTTATGCCTTTCATAAATCTGTTGTTCCTCTCATGCCTAGCCATGCTGATCTTAAGTCTACAATCTCTCAGTGATGTGGACGCAATGTCCCCAATATCCAACAGTTGTCCTCTCCCTCTAATTGCAATAATAATAATCTTGCTGCGATCCATAGGCTGGCCATCTGCAAGCATGGAAGAAACAGCCAATCCATCAGCTTCAATCCCTACCATCCACACCAACATCACTTAATTACTACAGCAAAACCTTGTTAACATGAACTCCAAAGGACCAAAAAAATGAGGCATTAATGTTTTAAAAAAATGTGTGTTGACCGGGGACTAATAATAATAATAATACCTCGCTGCTGTGAGCAAAAGTTTGTTTATGTTAGCCAAGTGTTCTTCTTAGGCAATTTGTGTTAACAAGTTTTACTTCATAATCAATTTCTTTAAAATATATGAATAACATTACCAAATAAACGGTGAACAACGAGTGAAGGAGTTTAATCATAAACCAGGACCATAAATTAAGTGGAAACAACAATCTATGAAGTCAACCAAAAAAAAATCATTCCGTTTTTTTTAAAGAGAATATGAAATAATAAAATAAATCAAAATCTGGAAAAAAGAAGGTGGAAAGAAGAAACTAAATGAATAAATAAAAACAAACTTACTTGATAACAAATCTGAAATGTGGGAACTGATTTTAAGAATCTGCTTATAAAAGTTTAACTTCTGGACGAATACTGGCTTTGATATTTTTTAAACGACAAATTTTGGGATTAATTAAACCCTATATATAGTATACAAAAGAATTGGTGGTTTTACATGGAAATTCAAGCAATCAAATACAGAGATTCTGAAAAGACTGGAAATGAAAAAGGTTGTTTAAAAAAAAAAGACCACCATATAAAAGGGATTCAGTGTCCCTCAAGATTAGTCTGTGTCTCTTTTACAGGCATATTTATGAAGAAAGACACTAATAATGCAACAATGTGAAGACAACACAAAAAGGATTCAGGATCCAACACAAGATAAGTCTATATGTCTTGTCTTAAAGACATATATGTGTATGAAGAAAAGCATTAATAAGGCAACAATGTGCAGACAACACAAAAAAGATTCAGTATCCAAAACAAGATAAGATATGTCTTATATGTTAATAATGCAACAATGTTTTTCAGTATCCAAAACAAGATAAGTCTATATGTCGGTTTTTTTTTAAACGTATGTGTGTGAACAAAAGCAATAATGCAAAAATGTAAAGATAACACATACACAAAAGATTCGGCATCAAGCATATATGTATGCATGAAGAAAACCTCTAATGGTGCGACAATGTGAAAACAACAGCGTCAAAACCAAGATCGATTTACATGCCTTCTAAAGACATGTTTGGAGAAACTGCGACTGCTGTTGAAGATGAGGACGGAGCACTTCTAAGAATGTCCCAATTGCTATGATGTCAGTTAACTCAATTTACATAAAAGAAAACCAACTACTAACATTGTAACAATGTGAAAACAACAGCGTTCAAATCAAAATCGGTTTATATGACTTCTATAGTCACGTGTGGAGAAAAACAATATTGCAACATTGTGAAGACAACACCATACAAAAGAGGCTTCTTCTTTTGTCCCTAAAAGGAAATGCTAAGTTGTGGTTTACAGCTAGGCAAGATATCTGTGCCTTTAAGCCCAACAACTTCAATTTTTTAAAGAAACAATAGGCTTCTTCTGCTCTCTCTCTCTCTCTCTCTCTCTCTCTCTCTCTCTCTCTCTCTCTATATATATATATATATATATATATATATATATATATATATATATATATATATATATATATATATATATATATATATATATATATATATATATATATAGAGAGAGAGAGAGAGAGAGAGAGAGAGAGAGAGATTTTTAAAAAAAATTCAGATGTGGGAGCTTACCATGGACCGTAAACTCCAAGAAGCATAATACTTAGGTAAGAGAGAAGACTGCTCATTAATTCCATAAGAAAAATTATTATAATAATGATATATAATGCTTGCTACAAATAACTGAAAATTAAAATAGGAAATAACAGATTATGAATAGGATCTTCACAGATATACATAACAAGCAATAAGATATACAGGGCAATCTAGATACACATGACAGGGAATCAAATACCTGGCAGAATACGTCAGATACATAGAACCAGACACACATGATAGACAAAGTGTCAAGAGGCAGCTTAAAACCACATAGTAAACAGTATATTTCCTCTGACAACATATACGGATGTGAATCAGGTCAGTCTGCAATAATTTTAGAACCAAGCCTGAGTGAATATGACTGTTAAAGAAAGTTTGCCCCTCTACCAGATCATCAATGAACATCAAAGAAAACTGCTGATGGACAGCATCAGGTCTCTGAATCAAGGTAAACACTACAAGGGCTTAGATCAGGTAGTCAGATAATCACAATTCAAAACAGGTCACTCCACGGTTGCTTTGTTCCTGTACCAAAGAAAACTACACAGATTTCCATTGCCATCCCTTGTGAGGAAACTGAACAGACTGCAGTCTTGGCAAAAGAAATGGCATACATGGGAATTAAAGGTATATGGCAGCCCTCAATTGGTCTGTTGTGATTTACAACCAGGCTGTGATAAATATGTCGACACATCCAGTTCTATCTCTCTCTCTTGTTGTAACCCACCAGGACATCAAACAAGCGATAAAAATCTGGTGACACAAAGTGCCACCATGCGGATGAGGATCACCCGTAGAGAGGTCCCAGAAACCCCTTTCAACCCTTAGGCCATATTTATGGCCCTGCTATATTCAGGGCCACCAGCAAAAGCCAGGGTGGGGCTTCAAATAACCAAAAATTGCATCCCAAATGGGGACGGCTGTATAATAAACTTCCAATTTCAGCCATCTCCCAAACATTGACCTTTTAAGACATGCTAGCAGGAAGTAGGTCTACTCTTTTTCCCTACAGATGGGGCCCCGCAGCTCCCATATGGTGGTCCATATTCTGCATGGTCGACCTCAGGTTCTGTTACTGCTGTATCTGAATAACATTGCTCTCTTGGGCCCTGTCTGATGCTAATCTTGTTACATGACCAAACCATTTGATTTGTTGTCTACCTATAAAGTTCAGTATCATTTCTATGCTGACTCTCCTCCTGATATCATCATTCCTAACACGATCTTTCCTCATTGCAATTCGCATAGAACGTAAACATTTATATAAAGTAATTTACGTAAAGATATCTCTCCATGCCATAATACCATAATCTAGTATTTATTAGTACAGCCAAGGAAAGAACACTTGTCTGTGGCACAATGTATATTACTCGGTCAATGCTGGCATTTCCTGCACAACATTTAGCATCAATAAGAGTCAATGGTCAGTGGAAAAAGGGGTAGAGACAGACCAAGAGAAACGATGCTGGGTGGGCTGAAACAATGGCATGGAGGGATATCACCAAGAGAGTTGTTCCAGGCAACCAGAGATCATGATCTGTGGAGACTCATGAGTGCCTACACCGGTTGGCAGGGCACTTGATGATGATGATGATGATGATGAAGAGTCAATGTATTCAGTATATGGTTAGAATATGAAAGAAATGTCAGTGTCAAAGTGATATCATTATTTTTAAGGATTTAAAGGACTCTTTTGCGGGATGCCTTAAGTGCATTGAGCATATGGCCCATAATTTTATAGAACCATCTGAAATAATTAGTGATGTTGTCAACAAGATTTCAGCCACCTTTACTTCTAATTATATTTCCCTCATACCCATTTTATGCTGAGCAACATGGGATTTCAGGTTGTTTTTATTTAAAATCTGCACTGATGCAGCCTCAAACCGATGATCTCATGACCAAAAGACAAGCATGCTAAATAGGATTACACTAGCTTTTTCATGAAGCCTACATAACAAGTAGGAGTATGTACACATATGTTAGCTCATATGTTGGTACACCATACACATTTAAAAAAAAATTTTTTTTTTCACTATGAAGCTAGTCTAAAAAGTGAAAATAGCCTGAGTATGCATACTTTGCCTGCCCTTCAACCCTCAAAGGAGCATAAGTCCTCACCTAACTCAACAGTATCGCAGAACACCCCCGTAACCTTGACCGAAGGTCACAGGGCTCAAGAACTACCAACCAGAAGTAAGCTAGTGTGTATATGGGTGGGGTCTGCGGAGACTAACATTACTTTTACCGGTATGTCTATTATAGTGATGCCGTCAATACATGTCAATATTTCTATTATAGTGATATTGTCATTAACTTTCAGTATGGCTATTATAGTGATGCCGTCAATACATGTCAATATTTCTATTATAGTGATATTGTCATTAACTTTCAGTATGGCTATTATAGTGATGCCGTCAATACATGTCAATATTTCTATTATAGTGATATTGTCATTAACTTTCAGTATGTCTATTATAGTGATGCCGTCAATGCATGTCAATATTTCTATTATAGTGATATTGTCATTAACTTTCAGTATGGCTATTATAGTGATGCCGTCATTACATGTCAATATTTCTATTATAGTGATATTGTCATTAACTTTCAGTATGTCTATTATAGTGATGCCGTCATTACATGTCAATATTTCTATTATAGTGATATTGTCATTAACTTTCAGTATGGCTATTATAGTGATGCCGTCATTACATGTCAATATTTCTATTATAGTGATATTGTCATTAACTTTCAGTATGTCTATTATAGTGATGCCGTCATTACATGTCAATATTTCTATAATAGTGATATTGTCATTAACTTTCAGTCTGGCTATTACAGCGACACTGTCATTACTAAAAAAGTATTTCTATTAACATGCAAATAATTAGGACAGACAAGACAATACACTTGACGTATTCATTTCAACCTTTGATTTTCTTTTCTCAACATTCCTCTGATATTCTTAACTTTCTTATTTTCTTGTCATTCTTTAAACGTTGAGAGTATCCTATGTATTCTCTAAAATGCAATAAAATGCAACCACGGTCTCATGCTAAATTGGTAGCATAAAGAGACATAGCAATGACAAAGAAAATAATGGTTGGTATAATGCATGAAAGATAAGACACCAAAATAAATGTCCAGAAATTAGCAGGGTTCTAGTAGAGGCTGTAAAAACATACCTGGGCTTGAGTGTCCCTACCCTAATTAATAAAGTCAGAAAGAATATTAATAGGTTCACAGAGAGGACATTAAACATGTCACACAAAAAGGACATTAATTAATTAGAGATGTTTTCTATTTCAATGTTTTCCATTGCAGGATTGCAGCCTAAGATTGACACCCACCTACCCAAACAACTTTTTGTATCTGAATGCAACAGATACAAATCCCAGATACTCCATTCAACCCTATAAAATGGTTACATTGGAGGGAAGCTACTGTTAACTGCTGTAACACAGGAATGTCTTGCACATATACTGCTTTAAACAATAAAGTAAACAAGTGAACGTTAATGATGATAGTGTTCAGAATCATACCAGAAAAGTACTATTTCAATACCAGATGATTCTGTTTCAGATGCACATGGGGTTCATAGAAAAAAAAATGTTTTTTTTTTAAAATGGGTTTGTAACTTCAAAACAGGCATTTACTGTTCTAAATGGTACAACATCTGGGCAGGATATTTGAGTATTCTAATTCTAACACATAAAATAACATGCAATGCATTTATTTAGACATTAGGACAATAGGTAAATGTGTGTTCGTTGAGACAGAAAGATTGAATTAAGTCTGAGAAAATATTAATTACCTCGTGATGGGAATCTGATTTGAAAAACACAAATGTCAAACTTAGTACTTTTTGAGCCGCTCAAGGGACTGTTATATTGAGGACTGGTTCTTTGCTATAGGATGCGAATTTTGTTTATTTGTGGCAATCAGTTTTGCCCTAGTTTGTTTTTCTGTGTATCATGTCCAAAGTGATCTAGCTCAGCAGCTTGTGATAGGGCTGTTTTTCTAGTGTTTGGGGTTGGGGGAAGGGGGTCAGTCCTGAAAAGGACTAAGTTTGCTTGGGCCAGCCTGGAACGGATATGGGTGGGATCTCCTGGTATCTGGCTTCTGCTGTCAGGTCTGGTGGTGTCCTTGCTTCCTCCGTTTGGCGAGCAGGCTTTTCTGCAAAGATGGTGGCATTGTTTTTGTGCTGTTTTTATTGGCTGGGCTTACAAAGGAGACTGGAAAATTAATGAAGCCACACAGAAGAAACAATCAGGGAGGAAGATCATCAATAAGGATACATAATTATATGGGTTAAGAGGGGGTTTTCATATTTGTACATGTTGGATTCTCATTCTTGAGATGGTAATCCTACAGACAGCAATCTTGGAGGAGGAGGAGGAGGGGGAATTTTTATTTAAAACTAAGGTATCTTGTGAAGGAGATGGAGCACCTATAGGCATGTCTCAAGTGCTGTGACACAAGTTTAACAATGACCACTAATGTCTTCACTCACCTGTTGTTGAGAACTTGTAGGATTCGTTAAATTCTGGCAGGCCATCTGTATTGCCTGGTTAGCACGAGCAAACTGACTTTGGTCAACAACTCCTGGACGTCCTGGCTCAGAGGCTGGGTCAGATATGCCAACAAGGTATGCAGCCTACAAGACAAAGAATCATCTTTTAACACAGAGTTCAACAAAGTTTTATGCTGTTCTTCCTTTGATGGTAATAATTAACAGATTTAATTTGTTTAATGAGTACACTTTACTGAGCCAAACATGTACAGATGATTTCATGCATGAAATTCAGTCGAGCACCTCTGGCCTCTATTGTTAATGAAGGTTTATGCAGACTTTGAACGTCCTCATTGTTGTCAGTCAATATGGTTGCAATGCCTTTTTTTTTAATTCATGATGGTGAAAACTAAATATACACATTAAGCAAGTTTTCACAGTGATCTAGTAAGTTTTCACAGCAACATATAGCGCTCTAGCAAACAAAGCATTAAAAAAAAATCTGCAGCAATTTAATGGAGAGAGGGGGGGGAAAGATATTACCTGCACAGACGCCTCGGTCAAGCCACAGACAGAGTTAGCAAAATTCCTCACAGAATCACAGAAGTCATCCATGTCTCTCTGGGCATGGTTGGAAATACCAGTCATGGCATCGCCCAGATCCTGAAATAGACAAACCAGTAATGCAGTTTTATCAAACACTGTTTACGTCAGAAAATACACTGAATTTAAGAAACGCCTGTTTTCATGTCAGAAAATACAGTGATTTATGCAACAATTTTTTATTTCCGAGAATACAACTGTTTACGTTAGAAAATACATTACTTCTTAGGCAGAATTTCTCAACCTTCCTAATGCCGTGACCCTTTAATACAGTTCCCTATGTTGTGGCGACCTCCAACCATACAATTATTTTCATTGCTACTTCGTAATTTCAGTGAATATGTGTTTTCCAATGGTCTTTGGCAACCCCTGGGAAAGGGTTGTCGTCACACAAAAACGTCACGACTCACAGGTTGAGAACCACTGCTCTAAGGGGAGAAGAAATGTCAGAACAAGAGGTTTGTCTGAGAAGATCTTAGTCAAGTTTTAAATAATTCCTTATTTGTTTTACTGAAAACTAGAAAATGAGACTAGCTATATTTTTCCATTGAGAATTCTGAGGCAGACATCAGTTTATGGCTGAGACATTTCCAAAGACAGTGTCACAGTTCAACAATCCGGGGCATTTTAGAAAGACAAAGAAAAGTTAGCAGTAAAGCAGCAAGCAGAAGGAGAGGAGACATAATATCAACTTACCTTGGATTTTTCCATAACTGCCTGCAAGGATTCAAAGTAGGACAAGTCGCTGACTGGCTCATTGGGGTTGTCCAACATACTGGCAATCATCTGCAACAGAGGTTCGGAAGTGAGTGGCGTTACATGATGAATGAATGAATGAATAAATGAATGAGCAGGTCCTCTGTTCATTCCCCAGTGCATTCATTTAGACAAGTGATTGGTACACTGGATCACCAGTCTACTGATATCTCTCTTAAATCTATCTTAGTCAATCAACTCAGCAACCAGCCAAGCAATCAGGCTTTTAACCAATCAACCATTAAACAAAACATTCACCAATCAACCAATCATTCCTTCAACCAATCAGTAAATGACTAGGCAAACATTCCATCAACCAATTAACCATGCAATCAAAAAGTATCCCACCAACCAATCAACTGCTCATCCAACCAATCCATCACCTACTCAATCAACTAGTCAATTAACAACGCCATCAAACAATAATTCAATCATTTCAGATAGCAAAAGTACCTGAATCTGCCGGAGTGCATTGTCACACTCCTTCTGCCCAGGAGCCGACTGTGTGCAGATACTAAATAGTTGGTTGATGCTTTCTGTCACAGCTCTATGAACAAACCAAGAGAAAAACACCTGGATAATTTTAATAGTTATAGTCTTCATTCTTGTACAATCTGGTAATGAGTGTTAAGACTGACGGAAAGAGAGCAAAGAGAAGGCAAAGAGATGATCACCTTGTTAACTGAACCAAATGGATAGGGACAGACTAGAGCCCTAACCTGATCCAGGATTCTAGTGATCAATGTGAGTTGGTAAAACATGACATTATGCTTGTTTGCACAGCACTTGATGATGATGATGATGGTGAATGATGATGACAACATTGAACACTTGTAGACAAATGGGAGGTGAGTCATGACAGAAGAAGAAAGACTTCCTTCATTACAAAACCCGGAATTGAGTGCTGAGTTGAGTGTCAAGTATTGAACTTAAACTGACATCAGAGTGCTTAGGGCTTTCCCATAAGTGCTCCATTCTTATCAGCAGCAGCCAGTAAAGAGTTTCAATTCTGATAGTGCCGTCAGCAGTTTGACCGTATGTCCATTTTGCTTTGCCTCTGATTGTACAGTAGGCCAGATGTCCTGGTCACTGCTAGCTTTAGCAGTCTCTTTAAGTGTTTTTACTATCCAATTTCGTCCTTTTTAGGACGAAATGTTTTGTCATTTGAAGCCCTACTCTGGCTTTTGCCAGGGGCCGCAATATAGGCAGGCCATATTATGGCCAAATGTCTGAACGCGGTTTCTGGGACCTCTCCACGGTGATCCTCATCCGCATGGTGACACTTTGTGTCATCGGGTGTTTATCGCTTGTGTGATGTCCTGGTGGGGTAAAAAGCCAAGCCAAGCCAAGCAGTCTCTCCAGACCACAAGGATCTATTTGTGCCTCTGCACTGTTCAACCAGGAACTAAAGAAAACATCTGCCCCCCCCCCCCCCCCCACTCCCCCCAAAAAAACTGCCAAATACTGCCTTTGTTATACCACTTTTGTGGGTAGGCACGGGTGTCTCTGAGCCTGAGCATTTATGGCTAGTGCTGCCGCCATGACTGTGCAAGGGAAGATTTTATTTTATTTAAAAATCCCCAGGGTTACCAAGGATTCAAACCTGGGTCTCCCACTTGAGAAAGAGTCCGGCGTTCTAACCGTTCAACCAGCCTCTCTGAAAAAAACATCACATTTATTTAAACCAACCACCATTTCCTTCTGTTACAAATAGAAGGATTATGAGTTATGAGTTATGATTTGGATATGAAGGATTAACCATGATTTGGATACCATGTCTGAGGCTTTCTGCAAACTCCTGTACAAAAGTCAACAATACATCACATTCTCAAAACCTGATGCTGAAAGGGCTGACTATTTGTAACTGCTGCAAGGCAAAACACAAATTAACCTGTCCTGAAATGGGGCAAAAATTTTATTTTCTTTTTTATGACATTTCAAGACCCACCCCAGCTGGATTATTTAGATGAATGGCATTTCTGGGACTTGTGCGTTCAGGATTCGCATCCCACAGATGGCACTTTGGTGTTATTCGCTTGTTGTACAGTCATAGTGGGGTTAAATGTCACCCACCACAAATTAAGTGGAATTTATCACACCATAAATGGAAATATACTAAACAGCGGCCCCACAAGCTTCAACAATTACAACATCAAAAACTGTAATTGGAGCTAAGAGGTTTGTACTCTGTGTGATGCTATAGGCCAGGGGTATTCAACTGGCTGCCTGTGGGCTAAATTTGGTCCATGGAAACCTAGCAAGCAGCCGGATCATTGCCAGCTGTAAGGTATTAATGATCTGACTATGCTGGGGCTCAGGCTTCTGGCCCGTGACGACCAACATTTTCAGAACTTTGGTCCCTGAGTAAACTTAGCTGAATAGCCCTGCTCTAAGCAGTCAAACAGTTCCTCTGTGGAGCAAGACTGAGCCATACAGGATAAAACCCAGCGCAACAGAAGTGAATCTTCTCGACTTTAAAGATACTTTTCAACAGAATTACAGATCACATAACTGACCTGGCAGCTTGGGCAAGAAGGTTCCTGGCATTGGGAGCATTGGGGTCAGCAGATACAGATTTGGCCGCCAGAAGAAGTTTGCTGGACACGATGGAGACACTCTTGAGACCCCCAACAATTTGGTTTTGGTTCTCCTGGTCTCTGGACAGTCCAGCCAGTGTCAGGCCTGTGTGTACAAACTCTTCATAATGTTCGCTGCCAGAAAAATAGATACAATAGTTTTGAATGTAAACATGTGTAAATCTGTAAATATGTGCATATAAAAAGAGAGAAAGACACAGAGATGAGAGAGAGAGAGAGAGAGAGAGAGAGAGAGAGAGAGAGAGAGAGAGAGAGAGAGAGAGAGAGAGAGAGAGAGAGAGAGAGAGAGAGAGAGAGAGAGAGAGAGAGAGAGAGAGAGAGAGAGAGAGAGAGAGAGAGAGAGAGAAAGAGAAATAGAGAGAGAGAGAAAGGCACAGAGAGAGGCAGAGAGAGAGAAGATATACAAGCAGGCAGACAGACAGCATGAGATTTTTAATGTGTGTAGTACAAACAGGACTAGAACCAGAAAACAATGCATGTATTTCACCAATTTGGTAACTGTAGTTTTTAAGGTAGGGGGGATAGAACCATGGGGAGAGAATCAGAGAGAGAGAGAGAGAGAGAGAGAGAGAGAGAGAGAGAGAGAGAGAGAGAGAGAGAGAGAGAGAGAGAGAGAGAGAGAGAGAGAGAGAGAGAGAGAGAGAGAGAGAGAGAGAGAGAGAGAGAGAGAGAGAGAGAGACAGAGAGAGACAGAGAGAGAGACATCATCATGATACTTCGAAATCATTCCCCAACAGAACAGAAAAATCAACATCTGTGGTGTGCGCAAATGATTAAGAACATTAGGCTTTTATTTAGGAGACCCAGTTTTGAACCCTCGGTAAGGCAATGGATTTTTTTCTATGGGGCAAAAATACAATCCTAACCTGCCCAGTCTGTGGTGACTGCACTAGCCATGTGACCTTAGAGAGCCTCAGGCTCAGGTACTCTACCGCCCATTCCTAAACTACCCTGGTAGTCTATTAATGTCAGTTTCAGCTTCATAGCAAATGGGTCACCCCATAGTTGCTCCACTCCTGTGCCAAGAAAAAACATACAGAATGTCCATCACATCCCGTTGTGGGAAAAATCTACACAGACCGCAGTCTCAGTAGATCCACTAGCATACAGAGGCATTAAAAGCATAAGGCAGCCAACAGAAGTGCTAACACAAATAGTGTGACATTAGAAAAGCAGTTCATCATCAAAGAAAGTAGCAGTTACAGATCAGTAGTTGCACACGCAATCAATTTTAATCACATAAGGCACCAGCAATTCTGTAGCAACAGGCCACTCTCCATTTTCTGAATCTATAGTTCATAAACAGTCAAAATACATTTCAAATAAAATCTGTAGCTCATAGAGTCGCACTGTGCACTCAACTTAGTAGCTAGAAAGAGAAAATTCAGAAAAAGACAGTTATTTGCTCCCAAAATGCTGAGAAATATCACCATACATGAGCAGACAGCATATGTCAGCTCTCTCACCTGTATCTAGTGGATGACTGTGCCAGGTGTTGGGTGGACACTCTGCTGGACCCTACCACATCACTGGCGGCCTGGTTCAAGTTGGCTGCAGAATTGCTCATGTCATTCTGAACATCCTGATAGGACCGGTCTGTGGGCGGGAACTGTTGAAAACAGCATACAAATTGCATTTTAACAGACAGAAAGGGAGGAGGGTTGCAAATTTACTTGTCTGCCCCACACTTCTGAGGCAGTGGCAGCCACAATAGTGTAGCAGCTAGACGCTCGCCTGCATGACTGAAGGTCATGGGTTCAAAGCTACATCAAGCAAATTTTTTTTTTTTTTAAATATTGGCTTCCAGGTCAATCCAGGCACAGGTCAATCCATCCAGGCAAAAGTTCTGGGAAATAAAGGCAGCTGGCGTGATGTTGACCACACATCAACCCCTGAGTGCTGATTGGTTTATAAAATCTATACGTCTAGACCTACACATCATATATACTTGAGAGCGTGCAAAATAGATCTTTTTTTTTTTACTTAATTTCTGAGCCAGCCAATCACCTTTATGTTATCTGGCATCTCTTAGAACCCTACGCCATATATGTCATTTGGTATTCTTAGGGTTCAGCCAATCACCTTTATGTTATCTGGCATCTCTTAGAACCCTACGCCAATATGTCATTTGGTATTCTTAGGGTTCAACCAATCACCTTTATGTTATCTGGCATCTCTTAGAACCCACGCCAATATGTCATTTGGTATTCTTAGGGTTCAACCAATCAACTGACAGTTATTCTGCACCTAGGCCTTTAACAACTTTTAGGTGTACAGGCTTTCCTGTCAACCAATAAAAACATGCCAATGGATAGCTATGGGTTTCTTTTGTTTCTTTTTCTTTCTAACAGTAGAAAAAGACAACAAAAAGCTCACCTGTGGAGCTTTATGGGGGAGGATTAAACTAATCTGAGTGAACCAAGATGTGAGGAATAGAAATGTGGGAACATACTGAGAATAACTACAACAGCATCACTTGAATGTCCTATCAGTGAACCCACAGGGTAAAGGAGAGTCAAGCCAAAGAGCCTGCAGGTAAAATAATTAAAGACAGAGATAGATGATATGTTTAGAACATCGAAGGAGCTTCACAATATGTAAAGGACAAGCTGGCTGGGCATGAGCTGGCTGAGGTCCTATAATCTAGCAGTGCTTCAGTGTGAGTTAGAGGTATCCTCGTGTGGATTCTGGGGCTCCAGTGTGGATAGGGGAAGGGTCAGGGGAGGGATAGACCCACTGCCAATAAGCATGTCCTAAGAGCAGAAATAAATATGGATGTTTCTTTCGGCATTGGCGTGCCTCTGCTTGAGAGGCGAGGAACCAACAGACTGCACACAAATAAGACAGATTTGAGAAAAAGAAGTGCACGCAAAACACAGGTTCTGGAACAGTCCAGAAGCTGATGAACAACCAGAACTTTCTGCCGGAGTTGACAGCCTGTGAATATGAAAAAGAAAAAGAAGAAGCTTGAGGAAATGAGCTCAAATAGTGGGTAAAGGACAGAAGAAGGTGAAGAAAACTCCTGACACTTACCCTAGGATTGGTCAGACTCTGTGAGATCTGAGTGATAAGTCTGATTGCATTGTCTATGTCCCTCTGTCCAGGCAGGCAGCTGATGCAGTTGTTCAGGGCATGTGAAATAGATTTGGCAACCTGCAAACACAAAAGGTTGATCATCATCATCAACATCAGTCAGCATGGATTTATAGAATGGGGCTCTCGTCACAGCATGTCTGAAAGTCTCTCAGAATGTTGCTCTCATCACAGCATGTCTGAAAGTCTCTCAGAATGTTGCTCTCATCACAGCACGTCTGAAAGTCTCTCAGAATGTTGCTCCCATCACAGCACGTCTGAAAGTCTCTCAGAATGTTGCTCTCATCACAGCATGTCTGAAAGTCTCTCAGAATGTTGCTCTCATCACAGCATGTCTGAAAATCTCTCAGAATGTTACTCTTGTCACAGCATGTCTGAAAGTCTCTCAGAATGTTGCTCTCATCACAGCACGTCTGAAAGTCTCTCAGAATGTTGCTCCCATCACAGCACGTCTGAAAGTCTCTCAGAATGTTGCTCTCATCACAGCATGTCTGAAAGTCTCTCAGAATGTTGCTCTCATCACAGCATGTCTGAAAATCTCTCAGAATGTTGCTCTTGTCACAGCATGTCTGAAAGTCTCTCAGAATGTTGCTCTCATAACAGCACGTCTGAAAGTCTCTCAGAATGTTGCTCTCATCACAGCATGTCTGAAAGTCTCTCAGAATGTTGCTCTCATCACAGCACATCTGGAAGTCTCTCAGAATGTTGCTCTCATCACAGCATGTCTGAAAGTCTCTCAGAATGTTGCTCTCATCACAGCATGTCTGAAAATCTCTCAGAATGTTGCTCTTGTCACAGCATGTCTGAAAGTCTCTCAGAATGTTGCTCTTGTCACAGCATGTCTGAAAGTCTCTCAGAATGTTGCTCTCATCACAGCATGTCTGAAAGTCTCTCAGAATGTTGCTCTTGTTACAGCATGTCTGAAAATCTCTCAGAATGTTGCTCTTGTCACAGCATGTCTGAAAATCTCTCAGAATGTTGCTCTTGTCACAGCATGTCTGAAAGTCTCTCAGAATGTTGCTCTCATCACAGCATGTCTGAAAGTCTCTCAGAATGTTGCTCTTGTCACAGCATGTCTGAAAGTCTCTCAGAATGTTGCTCTCATCACAACATGTCTGAAAGTTTCTCAAAATGTTGCTCTTGTCACAGCATGTCTGAAAGTCTCTCAGAATGTTGCTCTCGTCACAGCATGTCTGAAAGTCTCTTAGAATGTTGCTCTCGTCACAGCACGTCTGAAAGTCTCTCAAAACGTAGCTCTTGTCACAGCACGTCTGGAAGTCTCTCAGAATGTTGCTCTCATCACAGCATGTCTGGAAGTCTCTCAAAATGTTGCTCTCATCACAGCATGTCTGGAAGTCTCTCAGAATGTTGCTCTTGTCACAGCACGTCTGAAAGTCTCTCAGAATATTGCTCTAGTCACAGCATGTCTGGAAGTCTCTCAGAATGTTGCTCTCATCACAGCATGTCTGAAAGTCTCTCAAAATGTTGCTCTTGTTACAGCATGTCTGAAAGTATCTCAGAATGTTGCTCTCATCACAGCATGTCTGAAAGTCTCTCAGAATGTTGCTCTCATCACAGCATGTCTGAAAGTCTCTCAGAATGTTGCTCTCATCACAGCATGTCTGAAAGTCTCTCAGAATGTTGCTCTCATCACAGCATGCCTAAAAGTCTCTCAGAATGTTGCTCTTGTCACAGCACACTTGAAAGTCTCTCAGAATATTGCTCTAGTCACAGCACACTTGAAAGTCTCTCAGAATATTGCTCTAGTCACAGCACACTTGAAAGTCTCTCAGAATGTTGCTCTTGTCACAGCACACTTGAAAGTCTCTCAGAATGTTGCTCTTGTCACAGCACACTTGAAAGTCTCTCAGAATATTGCTCTAGTCACAGCACACTTGAAAGTCTCTCAGAATGTTGCTCTTGTCACAGCACACTTGAAAGTCTCTCAGAATATTGCTCTAGTCACAGCACACTTGAAAGTCTCTCAGAATATTGCTCTAGTCACAGCACACTTGAAAGTCTCTCAGGATATTGCTCTAGTCACAGCACACTTGAAAGTCTCTCAGAATATTGCTCTAGTCACAGCACACTTGAAAGTCTCTCAGGATATTGCTCTAGTCACAGCACACTTGAAAGTCTCTCAGAATGTTGCTCTTGTCACAGCACACTTGAAAGTCTCTCAGAATATTGCTCTAGTCACAGCACACTTGAAAGTCTCTCAGGATATTGCTCTAGTCACAGCACACTTGAAAGTCTCTCAGAATGTTGCTCTTGTCACAGCACACTTGAAAGTCTCTCAGGATATTGCTCTAGTCACAGCATGCCTGAAAGTCTCTCAGAATATTGCTCTAGTCACAGCATGCCTGAAAGTCTCTCAGGATATTGCTCTAGTCACAGCATGCCTGAAAGTCTCTCAGAATATTGCTCTAGTCACAGCACACTTGAAAGTCTCTCAGAATATTGCTCTAGTCACAGCACACTTGAAAGTCTCTCAGGATATTGCTCTAGTCACAGCACACTTGAAAGTCTCTCAGAATATTGCTCTAGTCACAGCACACTTGAAAGTCTCTTAGAATATTGCTCTAGTCACAGCACACTTGAAAGTCTCTCAGGATATTGCTCTAGTCACAGCACACTTGAAAGTCTCTTAGAATATTGCTTTAGTCACAGCACACTTGAAAGTCTCTTAGAATATTGCTCTAGTCACAGCACACTTGAAAGTCTCTTAGAATATTGCTCTAGTCACAGCACACTTGAAAGTCTCTCAGGATATTGCTTTAGTCACAGCACACTTGAAAGTCTCTCAGAATGTTGCTCTTGTCACAGCACATCTGAAAGTCTTTCTCTAGCCAATTCTCCAACCCTTGGTGCTTTAATATCTAAATGCATCTTCAAAGCCTTATATCCACCATCGCTCAGATCTGCTTCTGAATTTTCCTTGTAGAAAATGGCTTTATACATAGGAATTAGGACATCATAATTTCCCATTAGATACAATGGTAACTGGTGGCCAGGTAATTGGGTCAAGAATAGGTCAGATTGAACATTTTTTTCTGTTTTGAGAAATATTTTTCAGGAATTGTTTTTTCTAGGTCACTGGGGCAAAAGGGGTTAATAAGGTCAAACTATCTCTGTTTCTGAGACAGTTTATTAGCCAGTTTTCTTTTATGTTTAGTTCTTAAATGCTGGTTAAGATCCACAGTATTATAATAACGTTTCTGAAACGCTTGAATTAATTTTTCTTTAGTGGTTGCAAAAAGAATAAATCAATCAATCAATCAAGAATGAACATCACTGCACTTGGGGTATTCCAACATGTGCTCTGTTTTCAGGCAGCAAAGAGTTCCCATACTGATGGTGCAAGTTGAAACACTATTGAAAGTCTGCCTATTCTTTCCTTATATGCTGAAAACCATCCAGCCCCTCTGAGTACTGCTCTCTGAACAGGCTTTGTGAGGTGTGGGTACTCTCCCTGTTCCATCACACTGTCCACTTGACCCCAGAGTGCCTTCACTATGTCCACTTAATCACAGAGCAGCTCACTGCCCTGAGCATCAGCAGCCGCTAATTTATCTGCCTGCTAATTACCACGCACACCATAATATCCTAGGCAGAAAATGCATGATATGTACCTGATCTTAATCTTATTAAGTTAAGCGAGCCACTTTTTGCATAGGAAACCAGTCTCTATTTTATGAAGACCATGCTCTATCAGTCTATTACAACTGTAATATGTTCGACTGTACTACTCTCCTTGTTATTAAAATAAAAAATTAAAAATTTGAACAGAATGAAACTTGTAAACACCACAAATTGACAGACACGTTCAGGTAAAAGTGACCACATTGATCAGTCCTCCGGTACTATCGACAACGCTGCACATACCTGTGATAGTCTTTGCTGATTGTCTGGGTTCCTGGGATCATCCATGGCATACTTGGCTTCCTCCAGCAGACGGATAGACTGTCTGATCACCTCCTTTGCATTATCTATGATTTCTTGCTGGGCCTGAAAGTAACATTAAACCAAAAGTGGCTTTGATAAAAGAATCAGAGTGATAGAAATGAGGCCAGATGATAGTATCTTATAGCTTGCAGACAATAGTGATATTCCTCTATAATTTTCACATTTATATTTGTAACTACATCTTTTTATACTTCAAAAAAATTAAAAATGTCGAAAAATCAATTTTTAAAACTATTTTTTACTGACCAGTTAAAATGGTTGGTTTTCAAGGCTTGATTTCTGGGAATTCCCACTGGTTCATGTCCTGTTTTATTTTTTTAGCTTTCTCTTGGCAAAAGGGAAAAACCGATCAATTACTATAGTTATTTCAAATAATTCTATTCAATGTGGTTCTTATCTGAACTCACTTAGACATAACTGTTTCAAGTAACAAATTCTTTTTCTTCTTCTTTGCGTTCACCGGCGGTAAACTCCGGCAAAAAGTTCTGGTTGTTCGTCCACTTCTGAACTCTAGTCCTGTTCCAGAACTTGGGTGTTGCATGTACAACAACTTTACAGGTCTGACTCATTTGCATGCAGACTGCTGGTTTCTTGCCTTTCAGGCAGATGTACTCCGACTTTGAAGGAAGCTCCCAATTAGTCGACTCTTACAACATGCTTTTGATCAAGCAGTGGGTCTATTCTTGTTTTCCTCCACAACAGGGCCCCGGAACCCACACAGGGGAACAAGTAACAACTGTTTTGTACAGAACAAATTAATATGAATCTGTCTGGTACTCAGTTTAGTGTGTATGCAGGTGCCTTCATTTAAATGACACATGACAGACAAATAACCTACCTGTTTATCATCAGTTGTTGCTGCAACACCCCGGACAGAACTGACCATAATTTTCAGGGCATTGACCGTGTCCCGGGCTGCAATACCAACATAATCCTCATTGCCCTGAAATGTACAAGATTTGTTTAGGGGGAAAAAGTTTACCATATTTTCGCAAGTATAAGAGGATCTCATGTATAAGATGCACCTTGATTTTTGGACCAGAAATGTGGGCATAAGTAACATGATTTCATTAACAGCTACAACCACTGTTTTCTAGACCCTATATTTTGGGAAAGTAAGTGTGTCTTACGTGGGGAAATAGAGTGGCTGAAATGTGGGTGCTTTAATAATATCCTACCCCAAACAGGTGAAATTCACAGGTCACAGGACAGTCTAATATTTAAGGGGCTGCATGCAGTCGTGGGACCTAGGTTGCATGCAGTCGTGGGACCTAGGCTGCATGCAGTCGTGGGACCTAGGCAGCACACTTACGCGAGACATAGGTAGGTTGGGGTTAGAGCCAGTTCTAGATGTTTTGGGGGTCATTAAACGAATCAGACAGCCAGGAAACCTGGTCTTACCACCATCTAAAATGTTGAACTGTCCTGTGACATCATCTGGGGTAGTATATTAATAAAGCACCAAAATGTGTCATTATAGACGAATGATGAGAATACCCTGGATGGATAAAAAAAAGGCAATGAGGATGTCTTGAAAGATACCAATGTACGAAGAAAACTGATTGCCCACATCAGAAAGAGACAATCTACATTCTTCGTACATGTGATGAGAAGGAGACAACTGGAGCACATCATGATAGTAGAAAAGTTGGAGGGGAGGAGAGGCAGAGGGAGAATGAAAGAAAAGATGCTTGACAGTTTGACATCATGGCATGGAGGATCAACTGTGTCTGAGTTGACTGAAAGTACATGAGTCAGAAGGCTGTGAATACATGACTACCAACGCCACACAGCGAAATGTGCCAATTATGTAAACTTCACTAACAATAACGATGTTAATTTTAACTTCCTTAAGAAAAAAGCAACATTACCTGCATGTATAAATTTCACTAACAATATAGATTTACAATCAGCAATAAGCCTGGCAACCAGTGGTTCAAAGTTCAGTTACACCAACCTGTGCAGCAGCTGTCAGTAGCTGGGCCAAAGATGCTCCAACGGTCTTGGAAATGGTTCCCAGTTGCGATGAACACTGTTCCGCCTGTAAGGAGAACAGGAATTCAGAACATAAGAATAAGAAAAATAATAAATATTAAATAATGCCAAGACACACAATAAGGTAAAATATCTTTGCTATCTGTCATCATATCATCAATATGGGTTTCGCCGCGTGGGTGATCATACCTCTCCAAATTCTGTGATTTTCAACAGCATGCATTAGTTCCTGTGACATGACAAAAGGTTGTTGAGAATCATCTGGCATCGTCTTCCTCTGTCTCTTTTTCTACATATTTTGTCTTCCTGCCTCTTTTTTCGCAGATCTTTCCAGTTGTCACAACATACTACAGTTTCCTTCTTCTCATAATATGACGTGTTGATTCAGATGTTTGTGATAAGTGTCTTCTAGTCCTCGCTTTTTTCAAAGCATCTGGGTTGCTCTATATGGCTGTCCAAGGAATTCCTTTTTGTACTGTGTTGAAGAGTTAAAAAGGATATAAAGGAGATAAAAATTAGAATTTTGAGAGCATGCATCTTCCCTGTGGCTACATACGGATGTGAGTCGTGGACTATCTCTCAGTCCTTAAGAAAGAGAATAGGGGCTTTGGAGCTGAAATGCTAAAGAAAGATTCTCAGAATATCTTGGACAAAGAAGATGAGAAATATTGATATCTTAAAAGATCTGAACATCAGGGAAGATTGGCTAAAAAACAGCATCCTTTCTCAAAATCTGAAATATTTTGGTCATATCAAGCACCACGACGGATTGGAAAAAATTATAGCAGAAGGAATGGTACCAGGAAGAAGGGGCAGGGGCCGACTGACATGAAGATGGGCACAGGATATAAGTGACTCCTTGAGTATGAAAGTGCATGAGGCGGGAGAACTGGCGAGAGACTGTTTGTTTCTGGCAGACTGAAAGTCGTGTCAGTCGGCCTGTCAGGGCTGCATGTTTGCTAATGTCAGATGCTCATGTTTGACAACGACAACTACAGTACTCACTGTTTCCCCAGGAAGTCGTGTCAGTCGGCCTGTCAGGGCTGCTAATGTCAGATGCTCATGTTTGACAACGACAACTACAGTACTCACTGTTTCCCCAGGAAGTCGTGTCAGTCGGCCTGTCAGGGCTGCTAATGTCAGATGCTCATGTTTGACAACGACAACTACAGTACTCACTGCTCATTTTCCCCAGGAAGTCGTGTCAGTCGGCCTGTCAGGGCTGCTAATGTCAGATGCTCATGTTTGACAACGACAACTACAGTACTCACTGTTTCCCCAGGAAGTCGTGTCAGTCGGCCTGTCAGGGCTGCTAATGTCAGATGCTCATGTTTGACAATGACAACTACAGTACTCACTGTTTCCCCAGGAAGTCGTGTCAGTCGGCCTGTCAGAGCTGCATGCTTGATGTCAGTCAGGTCCTGGTCCAGATCCGCCAGCTGATCAAGGGCACTGTCGATCTCCAGAAATGTGCACGCTTCTTGAGCCTGCGGGTAAACAGAACACTTCATGTTATAAATATATATATGTTATAAACATTTCACATTACAAACAAATGAGTTATACTTAACATTTCACATTATAAATTCAGAAGACATAATGTTTCACCCTTAATGTTTCACAGATATATCAGACATACTAAGCATTTCACTTTACAATCAGAATATGTAAATTTTCACTTACTGCTAAAATACAAGTCTTCTTTTTTTTTTCAAACATTTTCAGATATCAGTACAAATATATTTTAATAAAGCAGAAGTTAAATTTGTTTTTGTCCTTCCTGCCAATAGTTTTCAGATCAGAAGGCCACCAGCTTCTGTGAAGGTTGTGGTGGGTCACATGTCCATGCAGCTTGGTTTCCACTGAACTGCTAACTGGCCAGACCAGGAATCTGAATACTGCATGCAGAGAGCGGTCTCAAGGCACAGCGTCCGCCCAGAGTGGTGGAGGTTCCGGGTTCAGGCCCCGGTGAAAACTGGGATTTTTTTCTCATGGACTTCTAGTAATTTCCCCTGGTCTCTGGGTAGTGAGATCGGATGCCCATATGAATTGCTGGCAGTTGGAATTCGAAAAGAGCAGCCTAACGGTGCTACCAGAACAAAATCTGGAACTAAAAATGTACCCAAAGTACTTCAGGATCTTCGCTGCTGCTAGGAAGTTTGTGCACCTTGCTGAGATTCTTCAGACTCAAGCTTGAGTTAGAAGAATGGATTACTACCCTTATGCCATGATGTTGATCTGTTGTATTCACCTTGGTGCTGTGATGGTTCTTAACTCATCAATCAATCATGTACTGTCTCCACAATTAAGGTTGGCTGCAATGGATCTCCAGCATGTTCTATCTCTTGTCCTGGTTGTACACTCTCTCAGACTGTTGCCAGTCCATTTCTTATTGCTGTCCTCCCACTTGTATTGTTGCCTACCTCTTGCTCTCTTGTCTTCGACCTTTCCCTCCAGTATGTTGTTTAAAAATGATTATGTCTTGTAATGCAGCCAAAATATTTAAACTGCTCCTTTTTTTATTTATTTCCGTAATTCTATTTTCATTAAGGCATTTCAACAAAGCAAATATTTACTCGTCTTTTATCGATTTCCAAACACAAATCAAACAATGCTCACACTCACCCTACTGGCAGCTAATCTCAGTTCTGCCACAGCATTGGACATGTTCTTGGCAGCATTGTGCAGGTTAAGAGCGGCGGACTGATCTGAAACAGTAGGAGCCGCAGCAGTGGAAGCTGAAATCAGTCGGCTGGCGGGTTGAATGAAGTCCTGAGCAGCATTGATCAGGGCTAGCTGTGCTGTTGCACTGTCTGGGCGGCGCTGAACGGTGCGCAGGGTTTGCACAAGAGTTGGGATTTGCTGGTCCAGACCCTGATATAGAAACATGATTGAATATTGTTATTTATTTTAGTGTAGTACATTTATCTACTCTCTAATGATACCATACTAGGTCACTCACAACAATACTCTAAGGTTACTCTGTTAAAGAGATATGCTGATGGTGATGGCCGTGCTTTGCATGGTATCCAAGGTCACAGCAAGCCGAACAGGAAACCGATGCAAGAGACCACAGTACGGGAGACTCGGGGCTGGAGAGATGAATGAGGAAAAAATCCTAGGTTGGCACATGGTCAGTTGAATACCAGAGTTCGAGGAAAATGGTTGTGATGTAGTTTAACCACAGTGTATTAAACGCTGTGTAAATGATTATAGGATTAGGGTGGAAGGAAGCGAGCAGCGATGGCTATGATTAAATAAACTATAACTGAATCAAGTGAAAGAATCAGGAGGAATAAACTGGCAGAATTTACATCAGAACCTGATGGCCGTTCTGCGCTGTTAATTGTAGATAGTTGTGACTATTCCCAAGTTGGTAGCTGTGCATGTGTGCGACAAGGTCACATGAAACAGAAATGCTAGCTAGAATGAGGAAACCCTTGAATGGAAGCCAGGACAGAATCTAGCATTATTGAAAGCAGCAAGCATCATTAAACTGACACATGAAGAAAACTGGCACAATGTGGTTACCGTTGCTGCGGAAGCCATCTGCTGGTTGGACTGTGGATTGAGGTTGGTTTTATATGCTTGATTAGAGGCATTGATCAGTTGGGTCGCTGCTGTAGCTGCCTGGTTGGCCGCTGTCTGAAAATTATAAATAAAGGAATAATATTGTTCAAATATCTATCTACACCTGTCTATACTTACAGTGCACGTTTTATAAAATCATGACCATCAAAAAGCAATTTGAAGACATTAATCTATATCTGATTTCCCCCCTCCCCCGACCCCAAAAATAAAATAATGTCCGCAGCAAATACATCACAGCAACCATATATTAAAATCAATAATGATCCGACCTCCAAATTGAAGATGCATTGTCTATGGAAGCACACAGGGCTGGAGAAACTGGCAAAGGAGAGACTTACAGGCGTGCTGTGATGAAAGTGATGTTCTGTTAGCAACTTGCTAATGAATGATCATGTATAGTTCTCTTTTTCTCTACCACCAACTGCTCTCTCTTCTCTCTCTCTCTCTTTCTCTCTCTCTCTCTTTCTCTCTCTCTCACTCTATGTGTGCGTGGACATGCATTTGTGTGTGCAAAGACTAAAAAGAGAGACAGATGACAGAGATGGGCAGAGGATGTAACAGACAACACTTGAAGTTAAGATACTGAAGTCCTAAGTTAAGGTCAGAGATGACACAGAAGTTCTAAATTAAGGTTAGAGTTAGGATATGGAATTCTTAAGTCAAAGTTAAAGTTAAGACAATGAAGTAATAACTAAAGTTAATGTTAAGATAAGGAAGTCCTAAGTCAAAGATGTTAAGTCAAGGAAGTAATAACTAAAGTTAATGTTAATATAAGAAAGTCCTAAGTTAAAATTATAGTAAAGACAAGGAAATAATAACTTAAGTTAATGTTAGGACAAGAAAATTTTAAGTTAAAGCTAAGAAAGGAAGTCCTAAGTCAAAGTTAAAATTAAAACAAGGAAGCAATAATTAAAGTTAAATAACAAGAAAATCTTAAGTCAAAGGTAAATTTAGGACAGGGAAGTATTAACTCAAGTTAATGTTAGGATAGGTAAGTTGTAATTCAGACAAGGAAGTATAATTTAGACAAGGAAGTAATAATTAAAGTTAATGTTAGGATAAGTAATCCTAAGTTAGAGTTATGACAAAGAAGTGATAACTGTCATGAGTCAACTTTACCACACACTGTGAGATAAAGACAAACAACGACTAGACTGACTCATAACAACAGACAGGTCAATTTGGTCAACGGCTTGTGTGTAGACACGGCGAACAGGTGATGGGGAGGTTACACGGGGACTGGACAAACAGGTAGAGTGACACAAGGAACGGTTGTGTTTGTTTGGGGTAATGTTTTTTCGCTTGGAATTGGATTTAAAACTGTAACAGAACAGTAGTGTTTATTCATACTGGTGAAAGTTATGTTATGGATAAGTAATGGTATAAGTTAGAGTTATGATCACTAAAGTAATGTTGATGTATTTAGCCTGACTAAAGCTTTAATGAAAAAAAGGAGTGGAAGCCATACAAGGAGTTCTTAATTTGAAGTTAAAACAAGGAAGTTCTAAACTAAAGTTAACAAATAACAACTAGTGAAATAATAACTAAAAGTAATGTTAGGACAAGGAATGATTGAAGTAAGTAAAGTTCCTAAACTAGGAAATTAAAGTTTAGTAAGACTTAAAGTTAAGGACAGTAATAACCAAAGTTAGTGTTGTGAAAAAGAAGTCCTAAGTTGAAGTAATGACAAGAAAGTCTTGAGTTGAAGTTAAAAGTTAAGATTTGGAAGTAATAACTAAAGTTAATGTTATGACAAAGAAGTCCTGTGCTGAAATAAAGACAAGGAAGTCCTAAGTTAAAATTGAGACTAGGAAGTAATAAAAAAAAAGTAAAGTTCCCTTTAATGCCTTTGGAGCATCGGGCAAGGGCAGAGCGTCCCATATTTTTACAAACATCAGCACTCTGTGGGTAAGTCACAACGCCGGCTGTCTTTACTTTCCCAGGACAGCCCACTACCCATTTTACATCCCATACCACGAAAAAAACGCAGCCTGCAGTTTCGATCGCGGTATGCTGGTTTACGAGTCAGACTCGCAACGCCTTAGCCACGGACGCCGCCTAGGAAGTAATAACTAAAGTTAATGTTGGAGCAAAGAGGTCCCTAGTTAAAACTAAAGTTAAGACAAGGCACTAACAACTAACATTAGCAAAAAAAAAAGGTCCTAAGATAAAATTAAAACCAGGAAATTCTAAGATAAAGTTAAGACAGACAAGGAAGTTCTAAGATAAAGTTAAGACAGACAAGGAAGTTCTAAGATAAAGTTAAGACAAGGAAGTTCTAAGATAAAGTTAAGACAGACAAGAAAGTTTTGAGATAAAGTTAAGACAGACAAGAAAGTTCTGAGATAAAGTTAGGACAAGGAATGTTTACACTATTAACACAGATGGTAAAGCAGAGAATATCAAAGATTAAATTAAAAAAATTACCCCTATAAACTATTCAAATAAATTACCTCCAGGCGAGTCATTAGCCGTCTCTTCAGAGCATTGCTGGCAGCTATGTTAGTAGCTGACCTCAACTCCTCAGCCGCTATTCTTAGCATCTGCTGCTGATCAGAGTCATTTGGGCTGTGCAAAATGAAAAGGCAGGCTACTAAGTATAAAATGGCAGCAAAACAGAACAGCCACATGCAGGATGCACTTATAAGGAAAAAAAAGCAAAAATCTGTGCAGCCATTAGAGCCCACTGGGACATCTACCATCAAGAACATAATCCTGAAGACCCAATCAACATCCTCACACAAAAGCAGCAGACAATTGTATTTAGACTGCACATTGGACACAACACTCCACTGCTAAATGTACAAGAAATTCAAGACCTGGGACTCAGAACTTTGTCCATGTGGACAGGCATCCCAGAATACTGAAGGGGCTATAGATATGCTGTCTACAAACGGTAGAAAGATCCCAAGTCTGGCTATATGGCATTCCGGTGGAAATCAAGTTGAATGGATCATTGGAGGACAGGCACTGCAAGATAACCCTGGCCTTCTTTTCTGAAAGAGCCAGTGGCAGCAGAACAGAAAGAAGAAGAGTATGATTTGGATTGTGCAAAAGGAAATGTCAATGAAAGCAGAATCAAGAACACTTGATTGTTGGATAAAATTAAATATAATAAGTACATTTAAAAAAAAGGAAAGGTTCCTTTACATGCATTTGAATATATAGCTGGGCTCATATTTTTATAGGTCACTCAGCTCTCAAAAAGCTCTCTAAAGATTAATTTTCTACGCATCATTTAAAAAAAAAAAAAACAACAACAAAAAACAGGAGAAATCATTTAGGTAAATCAGTCTATTTATAGTCAAATAACATTGGGTGTCACTGGGTCACGGAATTGAAAATAATAATAATAATAAAGTAAAGGAGCTTTTCCATGCCTTCAGGCACATTGGGCATATAGGGCTAGACTTATATTTTACAGACCAACTGGCACTTGGTGGGTGATTTGGTTATCACTATGCCGGCTGCCAGGACTGTACCTGGTACCAACTTCTTCTTCTTCATCTTGTGTTTGCTTTCTGATTTACACCAACAGACAGGTTCTTGTGATAAACTTGACTGTTTTTTTTTAGTCCCATACAACTTTGTGTACAGTGGTGACTCACTGGGCCATTATTCCTTTCTTAATGGGCTGAACAAGGGACAGTCTTGCAGGACATGTTCTGTAGTCTGCACACACAGCCCACAAAGGTGAACTACTTAGATGAAGCCTGTGCATATGCTGATTAAGTTTGTTATGTCCTATCCTGAGACGCAGGAGAATGAGGTACCCACTCACTGTTGGGTCAACTTGGGAGCCAAGGTCCGGCTCCATCAAGACCTGAACCCACTACCTTCTGATCTGCGAGAGAGCAACTGGCCGCTACACCATGGCGGCTCCCGGTCACAGAATTACAGTTGCCTGACTTGAGACTGATCCAGTTCACCAGATTATGGATGCAAGTCCTTCTTGACCTGCCTCACTTCCTCTTCTCTTGTATACAGTCCTATAGCAAGGTGAGCTAAGTGAACAGTTTGTTTCTTCTTCAACAGTCCCCTTGAAAAAGGCACCTGGCACATTTTGTTGTGGTTTACAGCTAGGAGGCTGCATGGTCCGCGGGGCATGGTGTCTGCCTCGAGTGATAGAGGTTCCGGGTTCAATCCCCGGCAAGGGCTGGGATATTTTCACATGGACTTGGACTTTAATGATTTTCCATGGTCTCTGGGTAGTAAAGATCAGATGCTTGTGTGCAGTGTTGGAAATGGAAAAGAGTAGTCTAATGGCGCTGCCCGCGGAAAAATTTAGAGTTAAAAATCTACCCAAAGTATTTCAGGATCCTCGCCGGTGCTATAGAGGCTGTGCACTGCGATGAGCTTCTTCGGACTCAGACTTTAGTTAGAAGAAGAACGGAGTACTTATGGGTTACTACCCGTGTGCCATGATGTCGATCCGTTGTTCGAAATCTCAGCTAGGGTGTAAAATTCTGCATCCTTCAGCAAAACACATTCAATTTTAGTAAATCCTAAATTAGTCCCTTTTTACCACATGCTTGTTAAGGAGCACTTGGTCCATTCTTTATGTCCCGGAGCTCACATACGAAAGTGAACAGTAACAGCAACCTTTAGCCGCTCGATGCATCGCCAACCTTTTGCAGCCGCTTCTTCAAGTCAGTGTGGTCTTAGCTGATTGCATCAGCCATCAAACATGTTCATTTGCTTTCAAAAGGTACTTGCTAACAATCTAATGTCAACATCAAGCAATAATCTTCTGTGTCTCAGCAATAAGTAATGTGTGGTCTTTAATCAGCCTGGCCATCGGATATGTCAGCACTTTAATCAGCTAATCTAATGTCAGAAATTCCTTTAATCAGTGCAATAATCTCAGGCATTTCTTTAATCAAGCAAAAATCAAAACATGTTCATTTTCTTTTAATCAAGCAATAATCTAATGTCAGGCATTCCTTTTAATCAAATTAATCTAATGTCAGGCATTCCTTTAATCAAGCAATAATCTAATGTCAGACATTCCTTTAATCAAGCAATAATCTAATGTCAGGCATTCCTTTAATCAAGCAATAATCTAATGTCAGACATTCCTTTAATCAAGCAATAATCTAATGTCAGGCATTCACTTAACCAACCAACAAGCAATATCTAATGTCAGACACAAACATAATCTAATTTCGGCATTCCTTTAACCAACAATCTAATGTTTCAGCACATCTAATTCGCTTTAATAACCAATCCAACAGAAACCTTTAATGGAAAATATTCACTCAGCCAACCAACTATCTAATGATAAACATTTTCTTAAATCAACCAACAATCTAATGCCAGACATTCACTTAGCCAACCATCAATCTTTTTCTTTTATTTACATCCAAGTAACGTAAATGTGTTGTGCCTGTTTACAGCAGAGCTGTGATATGTGCGCCTTTCGGCTGACACATCATGCATTTGTTGACTGAGTTAACTTCCCAGACAATTTTTGTGTGGGACAGGGACATGCTGTGGACCTTATTTGTGTGGTGTTTGTTTTTTTACCTTTATCTACAGGTCTTGCCTCTGGAGACCCCGTCTAAGGCATTTTGCTTGTAGACATGTCAGCCCTCAAGGGAAGGCAGGGGCAGACCACAGGCATTCCCTGACATTCAAGGAAGGTTCCATAAATGCAGAGCAAACACATGATGCTCTGGTCCTGGGCTCACCCAAGGAATCGTCATGTCCAGCATTTGTCTACTTAATCTCACATCCGTATGTTGAACTTTTTAATCGTCACGAGCTGTACCTACCGGGTATCAGCAGGGAGCAGCCAGCAGGTCAAGGACATCTATGGCCATACAAATAGGTACATTTTTCTTTGGCACATTAGACACCTTTAACATTGTTTCATCTGGAAACTTAGCAAAGACAGTACTGAAAAAGCCTGCATCCAGCATGGCTCCCCCTTTCGGGTCCCACACGCTGGCGAGTGGGGCCAGTGGTAACAGGCATGTGAGCCGTTGTGCCACTTAGTAGGACATTTTTTGGTTGAACATTCTGGACTTTGTTTCTGTATCAGATGGACATTTGAGCCAAACCAGCACTATGACAGTTTGTCGCGGTGTACTTCAACGAAGTGACGATGACGCTGAGGAACAGCAAGGGATTTTAAGAGACAGGACTGTTTCAAGATTTACTACATGCAAGAGATACCGAACGGCTAGGCTACAAGCAAATCTTTGTTTTGGGGCTGAATCTCAGCAGTACAGTAGTTCTTCCCATTCTACAGACGTTTAAACCGAGGGTTGTGAGTAGCATTTTCTGCCTGCAGACTTTACCTATGAATTAGCTTTGGTGGACATTTTCACCAATGCGGTGGGGGTGGGCTGATTTAAGCCATGCTAGACACTACATCTCTAGATGCTACCAGCTCCAAGATCCCCTGCCAACTCGGTTCAGGTCACAAAGGTGAGCCCTTATCCATGGTGCACGACATGGATGTGCGGCAGGAGTCTTGTGTGAGGATCTGTAAAACCATACAAGAAGCGGCTAGCGCCCGAGATGAGGTATGAAGTAACTCCTTATACACTTCACAACCGTCTTAACTTTCTCTCATGCCTGTGATCGATATCCCTGCACCACCAACCAACAATTTAATATCAGGCATTCACTTAGGCAACTAACCATATAATGACAGGCCTTCACTTGACAAATCAACAATCAAATGGCAAACATTCATTTAACCGGCCAACAATCTAATGTCAGATATCAACTTGATTTGAAAACTACCTGCGCTAACTGCTTGGCCTGTCTGACCATTTCATGAGCATCTCCGGTAGAACTAAACAAGCGGTCAGTGACATTGATGATTGTGTCGACTGCATCTTCGTGTTGCTCGTTGGCCTGAGAAAACAGTCAAATTCACAAGCAATAAACACACAGGGTTCTCTCCAGCAGAGAAGACACTGTGGTTGTTAACAAGTAGTCTCACTTATGTGTAAGTACATCATGCATTTAAACATCTTATGAAGAAAATTAAAACATCTAAAGTGTGGGAGGGGGAGGAAATATTTCTCTATTTAGATGATAGGTTTCCAAAGTTTTGGCCTACAGCACATTTGCGGTGACAAAATCACTCAGCGCCCCCATCTCCTTGAAAATATCCCCACTGTGTTTCATGGAAAGGACGTTCCTGTCTGGTTCTAAAATACTTTGATTTGTTTTGATTTCTTCTTCTTCTTCATCTTCTTTTTCCTCTGGCGGAAAGTTCTGGTTGTTCGTCCACTTTTAGACTGCAGTCCTGCTTCAGAACCTGAGTGTTGCGTGTGCATTAGTTTTACAGATCTGATTCAGTTCAATGCAGACTGTTGGTTCCTTGCCTCTCAGGCAGATGCACTCCGACTTCAAAGGAAGCTCCGAATTAGTCGACTCTTACAACATGCTTTTGGGTAGGCAGTGGGTCTATTCTTGTTTTCCCCATAATAGGGCCCCGAAACCCATACAAATTAAAAAATCACTATGATTGTAATCTGCTACAAGACACTGAAGCAGGGACAAATGGTATATCAAAATGCTTCCTCTCCTTCATTCTTGCAGCGGCTGTTTTATTTTTATTTTTCAATGCCCCCAAGAGGCCCCCCCCCCTTCCTGGCACTGTTTAAATGTGACTGAGGAAATATTATCCCCTGTATCCCCCTCCCAGTAGCACCCAGTATGAGAAACACTGTTTTAGATTATAGTATTATATTATTACGCATACAGATATCAATAATACTTTAGGCAAAATAGTTTAGAGGTAGGAAATGTGGCAAAGGACAGAGTGGCATTCCCGTGTGTCATGATAAGAACAAAGTATTGCAACACCCCTGCTATACATTGATGATGATGATGATGATGATGATGATGTCATTAACTCTAAGAGTTGTATGGATCTGAAAAAAATTCTACGACAATTTAGGACTGAATTCAGAATACAATATTCAAAAATATACATACTAGCCGTATCATGGGTTCCTTCTAACATTTAGAAGCAACAATGTAAACCATATGCACATAACCAACTCACGTTTGCAGGATGAGCTGCCTTTTTGATGTGCAGAAGCAGATCATTGAGAGCTTTAGTGACAGCGGTAGCAGCCGAACCTAGATCCTGCAGGAGATAGTCATCCCGACATCCTGCCTGAGAGGTCTCCACGATTCCCTCCACAGATCTGGCCACCAACTTGGCAGCTTCAATCAACTGCTCCTGGCAAGCTGGGTGGCCTATTGTCGGAGCAACCACCTAGAACAAAATAAAGATGTATGAGCAAACAGAAAATATATGAGCAAAGAATAGAGATGTGAGCACAAGGAAGTCATGTGAACAAAAGGAAGACATGAAAATAAGGAAGACTTGAAAAAACAAAAAGATATGAAAATAAGGAAGACAGGAATAAAAGGAAGATATGAACATAAGACATGAACAAAAGGAAAACATGAACAAAAGGAAGACATGAAAATAAGGAAGACATAAACAAACAAAAAAAGGATATGAAAGTATGGAAGACAAGAACAAAATAAGATAGGAACACAAGACATGAACAAAAGGAAAACATGAACAAAAGGAAGACAAGAAGAAAAAATTATCTGAAAGTAAGAAAGACATGAACAAAGGAAAGACAAGAACAAAAGAAAGACAGGAACATAAGAAAAAAAGGGTAATAAAAGGTGAAGTCGGGAGATGTGAACCAGCGTCACTGCACACAGTTAAAAACCATAAGTTCTTTTCCTCCAGTACAGACAGCTGATAAGAAACTGTCCGCCTGTGACGCTGTCCGTACGCAACTCTGTAGCTACAGCGACGTTCCTCCATTTAACCTAGAGTTTTAACTCTCGTACCCATTACCTAGAGGCTGGATAAACCCTGGGAACCCTGCCCGGTTCTGAACACTGGCCGCAGCTGGATTTGAAAGCGAGTCTCCTAACAACTGCGCTAAAGCGGCCCCCTTAACATAAGAAACATACAAGCAAATAAAGATACAAACAAACAAAAAGACACACAAAAAGACAGACAAATACACAAACTAAAGACCTGAGTAAATGGATGACATATAAAAAGAAGGGACACACACACATATGTATAAACATAAAGAGCTAACTAATAATACAAAGAAATGATGTCAGGATCTATCCTAAATCTACAAATTACCGGACTAAGACTGCTCACCTTGGTGCAGGCGACAAGCTGAGAAGTTGCCAGGGCACATTGGGTGGCGGAGGAAATCACCCGGTCCTGCTGAATGGGTTCATCTGTTGTACTGGCCACTGACTTGGCTTTGAGGACCAGCGAGGCCGTAGCATTAGCGACCGCTTTGGCCAGGGCTAGAAGGGTTTCCTGTCCACACAAAAACAAGGGGTTTTAATTCTTTCAGTCCCAAGGACACCAGTTCACAGGTTTCCACCTAGAAGCCCAAAAACGGCAAGGTTCACTGATTTTACGTCTTTCTTTACTACCCCTTGGGCCTCTGATACTAAACCCCCTAGGACTGAAAGAGTCCTCTCACAGTACGATAAGTTATATTAACCCCGTCATCCCCATAAGCTGCAAAACCATCACTTCTGACTGACGCTTATTACCCATAA
>CAJHNH020000288.1:393645-446145 GCA_905116865.2 Candidula unifasciata | reverse complement strand
AGTATGTATGTCTGTGTATGTTGTACCCGTGTGTGTAGATGTTGAGATTTTTTTTTTTGGGGGGGGGGGGGGGGGCTGTCTGTGTATGCTTGTTGGGTCTATGTGTATATGTTGTGTCTGTGTATATGTGTTTTGTGTATGCCAGTTTATGTTAAGCGTGTCACCAATGTGTGCACCTCTGGGTGTGTTAAGGTATGCATGTGTTATCCATACAGACAATGCAAACACAGTCCAGCTGCTGTGGAAGCAGAAGTTCAAGCCTTGATTTTTGAGAATGTTCTAGAAGGTGATACTTTCATTTACACAGATGGTTCTGTAATCCATCATGTTAGAAGCTTGTGGGCTTTCACAATTCAGTTTGGAGGAGAGTGGTGAAGGAAGATTCTGGAGCTTTTGCCGTAACTACAAGTAGTCTGACTATAGAGGTCATGGCTGTGACTAAAGCAGAAACATGGCTAGAGACACAGACTTTCACTGGCGCATGCTTTCTCAGTGACGTGATGAGTATGCTCAGGAAGATAGAGAAGGGCTGGGTTCGAAGGCAGTGGTTGGTGGTTCTACAGAATTCACAGCTGACAAAGATTAGTTTCATTTTCGTGCCAGGACATGCAGGGGTACAAGGAAATAAACAAGCTGATAGGCTTGCAGGTAAGGCTACTGTGAAAGCTGAACAACCCATGGACCAGGCTGATATACTAAATGCTCTAAGAGAGTTAAGACGTTTGCGTGAACCAATTAAGAACTGTGAATCTGCAACCATGGCCAGACTGCAAGAACAGCAAGTTAAACTGGGTGTCGCTAAACAAGAACACTACGTGGGTAGCCAAAGAAGAATAATAAACTAACACAGAACTGGTGTCGTTAGCCGCTACATGCTGCGGGATTTACTGAGGAGGGGATCCGTGCACTTATGGACTGAGTGGTTCGATGTGCAATGAGGATAATCTGTCGTCTAAATACTACTAACTAACTAACTAACTAACTAACTAACTAACTAACTAACTAACTAACTAACTACAAACTAACAAACTAAATAACTAACTAACTAACTAACTAACTAACTAACTAACTAACTAACTAACTAACTAACTAACTAACTAACTAACTAACTAACTAACTAACTAACTAACTAACTAACTAACTAACTAACTAACTAACTAACTAACTAACTAACTAACTAACATTTGTTATCCACACTTTTGTATTTTTAATTTACACTTACACAAAGAGTTTTGATATACATGGAAATAACACGCTTTATATATAAAAAACAACTGCCATATGAAAGATGAATGCTTGACCTAGCCAAGTGTAAGAAGGGCTTTACTCCAGTACTAACAGTACAAAGGCAAAAACTGGCAAATGTTCTAATTAACAAACCTGGTATATCCTGTCCAAATCGTCAACTGTTTCCCCGATTTCTGTGATCACTTCCTGTGAGGCCTCACCAATCCTGCCTGCTGCTGTCAGAAGATTCTGTCTTGGCTGAAAAGACAGACAAAAACTTCAGTAAACTGCTGAGAAAAGTACTAGGTACTTGGGCTGAAAACAGGACATAAATCTAAACAAACTGGCCAAAAAACATGTCTGACACAGGCGCTCTTTCTTCTAGAAATCTGGTATTGATTATCTAGTTAATCAACAGCCTTCTGTATTGTGTATTTGAAAATACTGCCAATACTGCCTTATTTCCACTTTTGCAGCATAGGCGGGTTGGAAGGGGGGATCCCCAAACTTACCTAGGATTTGAATCCAGGTCTCCTGCATGACATACCTGCATTCTTAAACCATTTGGCCAGCTTTTCCTCTCTATCTTGTGTACTGTCAAAATTTGAGACACAGATGATGATGTAAAACTACCTTGATCTCTTTTGGCCTCCCCTGCTTCTTCTTCCTCCAATTTATTTTAAGCCAGCGGAATCAATCATAATGAAATCATGTCTCTTTACAGTTAAATTTACTGACTGGGTATAAAAACGATTTTTTAGTCAAAATTACCCAGATACACTTCTTTGTCTTCAGAATTCCAAGCCCATGAGGTTCTCTGCTGCAGATATCACTTGCCTCCATTCATCTCTTTGTTTGGTCTTCTCTTTCCAGTTGGTCTGGCTTGATATTATCTCTCCATTATCTTCTTGGTCTGCCTCATGGTCTGTGACCATTCAGCTCCCTTGTATGTACAGTCTGTACCTCTTTTGCCTTTTACACACAAAATAAATTGAATTTATTAACTCTTTCAGTCCCATAATGTCCTAGCTACTGTCTGAGGGCAGTGAGAATAGCGATAGTAAACCCGTGGGCATACTACTTCCAGAGGGACTAAATATACAACCCTTGGAGGAAACAGAAATGTGTTTAGTGTTCTTCATGGTCCCTCACTAGACATAAGATGTAAAAACGTACACAACATGTTTGTCTGGTACAGGTGAATAATATACAATCTCGCACAGTGCATTGTATGGGACATAAAGAGTTAAAGGCTTATGATTATTAAATATCATCATTATCTAGTACCTTGCCAGCTGGCATAGGCATTCATGCATCACCAATAGATCTCAGTCTTTGGTGTTCTGGATCAATTCTACAGATGATATTCCTCCATGCCACTGTCTTAAGCAATTCACCATCATTTCTCTGGGTATGCCTCTGCTACCAGCGATCTTCCCCACTGTCCTTATATTTTCCAGTGCTGTTTCTCATCACATGACCAAAGAATTTTGCCTCCTTTTGTATATAAAATTGTATATATTATTAAATATGCTATTTTGATTATGTAAATATTATGGGGGGAGGGGGCGGGAGACAATAAGTAGTAATTTTACACATTTCACTAACCTCAGTTGTGCCAGGCTCCGCTATACGCAGAAGGTCTGAGAAAGCCCCAATCAGTCCACGGGCAGCATCAAGAAGTCTCTGGCCTGAATTGTCATCTTCGTGTAGAGTGGCCAGCATCTTCACATCCCGACTGAAGTCTCCCACATTTGAAGATCTGCAGAAAATTCACATGGAACTGACAATGCTGTTGTATTATAAACATTTGATGAAATGCAAATCTGCAGCAGCAGGGAGACAACAGTTTTAACAGTAAGAAAACATTGACTGAAAGAAGATATTTCACTGAACCACGATGATGTAAGATAGCATTATGATGTCATATTTCACAACCTGTGGTATTCCTGACAGATGCAAGAGTGTTAATTCAGGCACTTGAATCTGGAAAATTACCTGGTATACCAAAACTACTCTCCAAACTAGGCAACTGGTGTAAGGTAACGATGCAATGGAAACCATTTTACAGAAATGAAAGAGCTGATAAACTAGCTAAGAAAGGTGCAAATGAAGAACAACCTTAAGTAGCAGTCTGTTAACAGAAAAAGATAATAATCAAATCAATCAGAATGCCACCAGAACAGGCACTAGACAATTATCATATTATGTTCAAACCAGAGCAGGTCATTAATTTATGCCTTAGAACAGGATACAATCAACTTCACAGTCATATGTACACAGACGTGGTTAGTGCCTTGTGGGAGAGCGTGAACAGTTCAGAGGAGCAGATGAATCACCACAGTCTGGTGAGATTGATGCAGTGGGAAGTGACGAGAGGTTCTGGCAGATGCTCGAGGCTCAGAGGAAAGCAGACAAGAACACTATGCAGGAAGCCAAAGAACAATAAGAAACCAACACACAACTGGTGTTGTGAGCCTCTACATGCTGCTGGATTTACTAAGGAGGGGATCAAAGCATTTATAGACTGAATGGTTCGACGTGCAATAAGGATAATTTGTCAACTAACTAACTAAAAGCAAGGAGAATGATCTTTTTTACTACATCACCGGAGTATAAAAATCAAACCTTGCTTATGCCCAAGACTGGACTGTGAATTGTTTTCACTCACTTCTAAACAGCAGAATCCAAGCAAATGCTAGGGATCAATAAAGTTGGCCTTAGTTGTTAAAGAAGGCAACTGATTTGTCAGAACTGATAACAGCAGATTAAATTCTAAAATATCTATATTTATTGATGTAGTGCAGCTGACAATTACCTAATGGTTGCACTCAGTTTGCATGCAAGCTTTTGGTTTTGTTGTTGGCTGATGTCTGTTCAACATTTCATATGGGAGAGCAACTTTCATGGCGTAGGAATGGAGCACTCAGGAATGATGAAATCAGGAGAGGAGTTGGCAATGCTGAACTTTATAGTTAGACAATAAATCAAATGGTTTGGTCATGTACCAAGATGCCATTAAATGGGGCACTATAGAGAGCAATGCTATCCAGATACAGTGGTAACAGAGCCAGAGGCTTACCGCGCAGAATATGGACTGCACAAATATTGGACATTGAAAAGTACCTAACAGGTAGGGTCCATTCCAGAGATCTCTTCCTGCCCTGACGCAAGGCATTCCAGGAGTAGATAAAGAAGACAGAAGGAAAGGAGCAATTGTAAAGTGATCTGCTGCCTTGAGGCTGGAACCAAAATTAAATAATTTTCTTTTAAATAAAACAATACAAGTAAATGGGCATAAAACAGGCCGGCTTACATCTGACTGACAGCTGCACCCACAGCTGTGTAATCCACTTCCTCCAGGTCCCCAGACGTGAGTGTCACCAGCTGGGCCGTAGCTGCATTCATGGCTGCCATCTGAGAGCCAACTTTCTGGCGGGAAAGGTCCAGCTGATTTTTCCTCCATTTCTTGGAAGCCTTGATATTTAAACAGAAGCAGGCAGAAACATTCAATATGTGCAGTCATATACCGATATAGGCAGCAATGTAGACATACATGGTGGAACAGACAGATATTAAAATGAAAATACAAAAGACAGAAAAAAAGGTCACCAAAAATTTCTGCAAATGAAAAGTAATAAAAACTATATGCTAGCCTTGAAAACTTAAACATAAAATCGGTACTGCTGTATGTAGCAGAAACATAGAGAACTAACATAATTATCAATAATAATTAATTATTATTATTAAATAATGTACAGTAGAAGAAGTTGAATGATTTGAATAAATATATCAATCAATCAATCAATCACATACCACGCTCAGCTTTTTAAAAGCCATTCTTTTTCACAAGACCCCTACCCCAATGCTATTCTTAGTAAATATATTCATATATTTCACTGCAGAGGTGCAAAGAGAAACCAACACTACCAGCTTGGCCCATCGGAGACATACCACAGAAGAAATGCCAGATGAGAAGCATTTATGAGACTGAATCCCAGAGAGACTGATTCTCTGGGCAGCTGGGCAGTTACTTCCTGATACCAGCTCAACCACACATCCCCATTTTTTAAAATCAATGTCATAATTCCTCATCATCCCTCTCCATTGTGTCCTTACATGTCACATAGGGCTCACAGTCTATTCCTTCATTCCATTCTATTCTGGGCAATCCTTCTGACATCCTGGACGGAATCCAGTCCAGCTTTCCATGACTCTCTCGTCACGTTCATTTCAGGGCTTCTTTCAGACGTCTTTGCTTCTTCAATCCTTTTATTTCCCATTTTAGTACCTGTCTAGTGTCTGCTCATTTATTCTCATGATGCATCTAATATGCCCTGGCAAAGCCGGACATTTTTCAAAAATGACCTTGACTCCCAGGTCGACCCAGCCTTGATTGGGTACTGGGTGTAGTCCTGGGAAGTAAAGGTGGCCGGCGTGATGCTGACATCACCCATTTTGTGCGGATTGGTCTATAAAAATTTAGGTCTAGCCCTATATGCCCTATACGCCTAAAAGCATGAAAAAGGGGACCTTTCCTTTACTTTACTATGTGTCCAATATGGCACCATCTTCTTTATCATATAACTGTTGATACTAGTGTTTGTCCAGACATTTCTTCACTCCTTTTAAATTCATCCCATTTTATGTTTATCATTTTCCCCAGTTATTATTCTACGCCTTTGAACGGGACACAATCGACTTCGCAGCCACATGTGCAAAAAATTAAGAATCAGCCATGTGCACATGTGGACTGGCACATGAGACAACTGATCATGTCCTCCAAGACTGTCCCTAATACAACATATCAAGGCAAAACTTTTGGCCAAGAGAAACATCAGTGCAAGTCAAACTTTACGGGTCGCTGAGTGAATTACAAAAGACAGTGAAGTTCATACTAGAGACAACATTGCAGATATAGATAACCTATTTCAAGCAAAAGAAAGAAGAAGAAGAAGATTTTCCCCAGGCATTTGTAATCAAATGCATTTAACTTTTGTTCCATGTCTTTAGTGATTCTTCAACTTTTCTGGTACATTTGAAAATTAAAATAAAAACAGAATTGAAAAATACACAATTTGGTCTTAAAACTGTTAAAATTATGCAATTTAGGATATGAACAGCCGCATGTAAAAATGATTCTGGACAAAACAAGCCAAACATCAAATGAGGACCTACCGGATCTTCTCCTAGGTTGGGAAAGTCAGACTTCCTGTTGAGGTTATCTTGAGCTGCATCAATGGCATCCAAGCCCTCAGTAATAGTTACAATGAATGCTCTCTGGGCCTGGGTTAACTCTTGTGTCTGGATGGTCTTACCCTGTAGCACAGAAGTGACAAGTTACAGCAGAAAATTCACCACGATGACATAGTACGCCACTGCTGGGAGTTACATGCTGAAGGCTGACTGTCAAATGATCACCAGCTCTGAACTGTACCAACAGCGTGTTCAATGGTCAGTAATGTGCAATGGTCAATAGTTGTGATCAGTGGCCAGTAGTTACACCCAATGGTCAATAGTTATGCTCAAGGGTCAGTGTTTACTCTTAAAGGTCAGTAGTTAGTTCAATGGTCCATAGTTGTGCTCAATGGTCAAGTCAGTAGTTAGGTGCCAATGTCTATATTTGTGCCCAATGGTCAGTATTCATGCTCAATGGTCAACAGTTATCTTCAATGGTTAGTTGTCATGCCCATTGGTCAATAGTGATGCTCAGTGGTCAACAATAAGTCATAATTCAGTATCATGCTCAATAGTAAATTGTCATGCTGAATGGTCAGTATTTATACTAAGAAGTCAGTATTACATTAAAAGGTCAGTAGTTATATATAATGGTCAATAGTTATGCCCAACAGTCAGCAGTTATGCCCAATGACCAGTAGTTGTCCCTTCCCAGTGATCAGCAGTTATGCTCAATGGCAATTCAATTCTAATGTTAAGTAGTTATGTTAAACAATTATGTTCAATACTTATGGTCAGTAGTTTTTGTTTGTTTGTTATGGTCAGCAGATAGGTCAGGAACTACTATCAATGGTCAATAGTTGTATACAATTACATAAGAGGATCAGCAGTCACTTTCATACGTACTCCAGAGACATGTTCATTTTATGCCAGACTGGTCAGATTTCAAATGACTGCACACACGAAATGAACAAGTGCTTTGAACTTGTACATTTAAGAGAATCTCAACACACACAAAATGAACAAGTGCTCTGAGCTGGTACCTTGAAGAGAATCTCAACACAAACAAAATGAACAAGTGCTCTGAGCTGGTACCTTGAAGAGAATCTCAACACAAACAAAATGGACAAGTGCTCTGAGCTGGTACCTTGAAGAGAATCTCAACACACACGAAATGAACAAGTGCTCTGAGCTGGTACCTTGAAGAGAATCTCAACACACACGAAATGAACAAGTGCTCTGAGCTGGTACCTTGAAGAGAATCTCAACACACACGAAATGAACAAGTGCTCTGAGCTGGTACCATTAAGAGAATCTCAACACACACAAAATGAACAAGTGCTCCGAGCTTGTACCTTTAAGAGAATCTCAACACACACGAAATGAACAAGTGCTCTGAGCTGGTACCATTAAGAGAATCTCAACACACACAAAATGAACAAGTGCTCCGAGCTTGTACCTTTAAGAGAATCTCAACACACACGAAATGAACAAGTGCTCTGAGCTGGTACCTTTAAGAGAATCTCAACACACACAAAATGAACAAGTGCTCTGAGCTGGTACCTTGAAGAGAATCTCAACACACACGAAATGAACAAGTGCTCTGAGCTGGTACCTTGAAGAGAATCTCAACACACACGAAATGAACAAGTGCTCTGAGCTGGTACCATTAAGATAATCTCAACACACACAAAATGAACAAGTGCTCCGAGCTTGTACCTTTAAGAGAATCTCAACACACACGAAATAAACAAGTGCTCTGAGCTGGTACCTTTAAGAGAATCTCAACACACACAAAATGAACAAGTGCTTTGAACTTGTACATTTAAGAGAATCTCAACACACACAAAGTGAACAAGTGCTCCAGCTTGTACCTTAAAGAGAATCTCAACACACACAAAATGAACAGGTGCTCTGAACTTGTACCTTGAAGAGAATCTCAACACAAACACAAAAATTGAGTCCTGAGAGAAACTCGTTCATACCACTGCATACACAAAGTAGTCAAAAAAATCAACGTGTAAATATACACAAAAATAAGTCAGTTAAAAACCATTTAAAAACCATTACTGACTGCTTATTTCAAACTGAAAGGGCAAGAAAAAAAATGTTAACAGTCAAAAACTCTTCCACTATTTAACAAAATAAACAAGCAAAGACAAATTATAGATTAACCACTGTTTTGAAAACTGTTATGAAAAGAATAAAGCGACATGCAGAATACACAGCTGTTACCTTAAAAACAATATGATGTAGTACAGTCTCCTCGACTTCCGACCCAGTGTCATTCTGCCGAACTGGTCGTAGTTCGAATTCATATTTTTCAGCACTACTTTCATTCATAAATAAAGTAAAGCACCATTTTCCACGACTCTGAGGCGTATTGGGCATCAAGGGCTAGACCTATATTTTATAGACCAACGGCACACGATGGTTGATGTGGTTAGCATCATGCAGGCCACCTTTACTTCCCAGGACTGCACCCGGTACCCACTCAAGGCTGGGTCGACCTGACAGCCAAGGTCATTTCTGAAAAAAGTCCAGCTCAGGCAGGGAGCGAACCCACGACCTTTCCGATCCGCAGGCTAGCATCTAGCCGCTCTGCCATGACGACTTCCTTTCATTCATAAGGGTTATAACAACTGTATATAGAACAACAAAAAATCAATTCTGTACGTATAATTATTGTACAAGTGGAAATGTACTCTACTGTCTTACTATTCATCTCAAAATATCGTTTTCTTTTGTTTTAGGTCTCCCCTTATCTGTTAGTTCCAGTGAAAGAGTGTTCTAGTTATACTACAGTTAGTTCATTTCGTATCCTTTACAGAACATTACAGAACCAATACCAACATTTTATTGCTGTTGTAGTTTTTCTAGGCAAATGTATGTCCACTAGTTTGCCACTGCTTTCTGGACAGTTGGTTTCTCATTACCACTGTCGAAACCAACACAAGACACAAGGCCCGCAGCAGGGATCGACCCCGGCATTACAAAGTGCGTTGCAACGCCTTAGCCACAGGTGCCGACATGTATACTATACTGACAGTTGTTCCAGTGTGTGCCCTTTACTTAGTGGCCTCTTATGACATGCTTTACAGATTACAGTGTTACTACTCTCTGCTCCCCCCTAAGAACCCATGGAAAAAGCACAGGGCACTTACAATACCACACCTTAAACAAAATAATGTAATTCATGGAAAACATATGACACATAATTCAAGAAAATATGCAAGGATTATTTCATGAACTTATCAGAAAGAAATAGTACAAATTCATAGCACTGCAGTCCAATAAATGTTGATAAAATATATGGGCATGAAAATTATTCTTTAAAATTAATTTCAAATGCATAGCAATATGTATAGCAACCCAGCTGAAAAAATGTGCATAAAATATAGTGCAATAAAAATTAATATGCAAACAAGAATCTAGATGCATAGAAATACATATAGAAATACAATCTAATAAATTTGAAGAAAGCAGCCACAAACAATAGTTTGTGCAATTTACTTCTGGCATATTTCATCGCATCTCGTTAGGTGCATACAACAGTAACAATTTAATCTTCTTCTTCTTCACAATCATCGGCTGTTAACTCCTGTGGAACGTTTTGGTTCTTCTTCCACCTGCGGACTTTAGTCTGGTTCCAAAACATGACTGTTGTGTGCACATCTGCTATACAGATCTGACTTATTTGTATGCGGATTATTGGTTCCTTGCCTCTCAGATCAGACGCACTCCAACATCAAAGGACCCCCCCCCCCCCCCCCCAGTTAGTCGACTTCTAAGACATGCTTGAGGGGGAGAAAGTGGGTTTATTCTTGTTTTCAGCCACAATGGGGGCCCCAGAACCCACACAGAGATAACAATTTAATATAATAAAGCAAAAAAATTAATCCTTTGCAAACAAAACATAAAACCTCCAACCCTCAAAAGTAACTGCCTATTTTTAACCAGGGCAAGTGAAGGTTTACAACCAGGTCTTTTTGATTGCACAAATCTGCAAAGGATTTATTTATTTGCTTGATTTTGTTCAATTGTTACTGTAGTATGCACTTGACCAGATAGTGTAAAATATGCCAGCCAATTAATTGTGCAATCTATTGTTTGTGTCTTCTTTATTCAAATGTACAACGGGAAAACATTGCGTTATGTCCAATAAAAGTGATAAAATATAGCTCACTGAAAATTTATTAGAAAAAAAAGAAAGTTTCTAAAATGTGTTATTTGGTTAAAGCAAACAAGCAAGATTATAGTTAAAAAGAAATGATTTGAGAAAACTAGCAGAACACAACATAGTAGAAAAGAATGGAAGTTATGGTGGAACATTATCCCCAACATCGGTTAGTATGATAGATGATGATGATGATGATGATGTTGACAATGATGACATGATGATAGCAGAAACAAAAAACAAATATAAAAAAATTACAAATTGTTTGTATGTAAAGCTAATGGCATGGTAAATACAGAAGATGATATGATGTAAGCAGGGGGAAACCTGATAAACTTTATGCTGCTAATGCTAACTGTATGGTTATAGATTCTCCATTAGGAGTGTGACATATGAATTCACACACGTCTTCTTCTTAAAGTCCATGCTGTGTGGTGCTGGTGGTCATGTCTATCTGTAACCTTCTGTCTCGGGTACTTTCAATCAACTCTGACACAGATGATCTTCCATAGTCCATGCCGTATGGTGTTGGTAGTCATGTCTCTCCACAACCTTCTGTCTTGTATCCTTTCAATCAACTCTGACACAGATGATCCTCCATGACATGTGTCCAACTGTACAGTATTTTTTTCTCTCAGTCTCCCTCTGCCTCTCCTCCAACTTTCCTACTGTCATGATATACTCCAGTTTTCTCCTTCTCATCACATGACCAAAGAACGTAGACTGTCTCTTTCTGATGTGAGCAGTCAGTTCTCTTCATGAGTCAGTTTCTTCAAGACATACTCATTACTCTTTTTAATCTGTCCAGGGTATTCTCATCATTCATCTATAAATCCCCATTTCCGCAGCTTTCAAATATTTTTTACACCATCATCATCATCAGGTGCCTTGCCGACTGGCCTGGGCAATCATGCCTCTCCATAATCTGCGATCTCCTGCAGCATGTATCAGTTCGTGTGCCGACACACCTCCATGCCATGCAACAAGACTGTCAAGCATCTTCTCTCGTCTTCCTCTATCTCTCCTTCAACATATCTTTCCAGTGGTCACAACATGTTCTATTTTCCCTCTTCTCAAAACATGGCCGAAATATGATGACTGTCTCCTTCTGATGTCTGTGATAAGTTGTCTTCGGGGTCCCGCCTCTTTCAAACCCAAATCTACCAATTTTCATATACTAGAGCATAACATTTAGTACAGTACTTAAGGTGACAAAAGCAATGATATGGATAGAGACAAAGAATCTTTTTTCATGCACACTTTCTTTTCCAAGTGACTTCATGAGCATGCTTAAGAAGACCTTGAGAGGATGGGATCAAAGATAGCTAGAATCTTTGACAGGAGGGGTAAGAGGCAATGGTAGGTACAGGACAAGCATTGGACCAGGTTGATGTTCTCGATGCTCTTAGGAAGGTGGGATGGATAAGTTATTCAGAAGATGATGGTGAATTGAATGAATTAAAAAGACTTCAAGAACTTCAGGTCAAAAGAGATACTGGCAGACAGAACACTATATAGGCAGCCAAAGAAGAACAGTAAACCAACACAGAACTGGTGTTATCAGTCGCCACCACACGCTGAGGGACATACTCAACATGAGATCTAAGCACCTATACACTTGTCCAATGTGTGATGAGGATAACTGATCAATTAGCCAACTAACTAACTTAAAGTAACGCAGATGTTGGGCAGTGGAAGCATCATACTGTCTATAAATGACAGCCTGTTGCATAAAGAAAATGAAGTAACAACTACACATGGCTGTGACTGATAGAATGTAAGGATTTGATTTGACCCTGACAGTAAGAAATGTGAATATCAAAGAATCAAAATGGTTTGGTCATCTGGTCAGATGAGAACAAAATCCACCAGCAGCTAGAGCATTCTACACGAGAACAGCAGGCTACAATGCAAGAGGCTAACCAAGAAAGAGATGGGTGGAGGGAGTAAAAGACACACTATAAAAACGCAATATGCCATTAACACAAGCTACATGACTAGTTTTAAGCACAAGATATCTCAGACAGATCTTTAGCACAATATATTTTAGACAGGACTCAAGCACAAGATATCTAAGACAGGACTAAAGCACAAGATATCTTGAGCAAATGATATATACATATATACGTCAAATTAAAAGGTTACACAAATGAAAAATGAAAGTTCAGCAGATAGTTGCAAAATATGTTTTAGTAAAGCATAAACCAGCTGAGTTATTCTTTCTCATAATCAGATAATTTAGAAGGATGCACTTATAATTAAATAACTGCAAATGATATCACAAACCAACCTCAGAATTCATTAGCTGGTATGTTGTTTTGCTAAGCAATTTTGCATCCTGCAGTTTGCCACTGCTTTTTCAATGGTATGAGGCTCAGGCTGTGTTAACTTAACATTGTTTTCTATCAAATCGCATATAGCTATATAGCTGACTTTGAACCTATGCATGCTGGAATTGTGGAACTGCAGTCACAACCCCAAGCAATAGACACTGTTTGAAATGTGTTATTAAAAAGTCATTACTGGAAATTATATTATGTGGGCCTTCTTCCTCTTTTACCATTCTGGGTGCCAAAGGAAATATAAGCTTCTGCTACATGCTTTTCTGGCAACCTCAACTGTAGACACATCATGTTGTAGTTTCTCTGATGTTATCTTTCCATCTTGTTGTTGGTCTAAATCATGCTCTGATTATCTTTCCATCTTGTTGTTGGTCTACATCATGCTCTGATGTTATCTTTCCATCTTGTTGTTGGTCTACATCATGCTCTGATTATCTTTCCATCTTGATGTTGGTCTACATCATGCTCTGATGTTATCTTTCCATATTGTTGTTGGTCTACATCATGCTCTGATGTTATCTTTCATCTTGTTGTTGGTCTAAATCATGCTCTGATGTTATCTTTCCATCTCGTTGTTGGTCTACATCATGCTCTGATGTTATCTTTCCATCTCGTTGTTGGTCTACATCATGCTCTGATGTTATCTTTCCATCTTGTTGTTGGTCTACATCATGCTCTGATGTTATCTTTCCATCTTGTTGTTGGTCTTTATCATGCTCTGATGTTATCTTTCCATCTTGTTGTTGGTCTAAATCATGCTCTGATGTTATCTTTCCATCTTGTTGTTGGTCTACATCATGCTCTGATGTTATCTTTCCATCTTGTTGTTGGTCTACATCATGCTCTGATTATCTTTCCATCTTGTTGTTGGTCTACATCATGCTCTGATGTTATCTTTCCATCTTGTTGTTGGTCTACATCATGCTCTGATGTTATCTTTCCATCTCGTTGTTGGTCTACATCATGCTCTGATGTTATCTTTCCATCTTGTTGTTGGTCTACATCATGCTCTGATGTTACCTTTCCATCTTGTTGTTGGTCTACATCATGCTCTGATGTATCTTTCCATCTTGTTGTTGGTCTACATCATGCTCTGATGTTATCTTTCCATCTTGTTGTTGGTCTACATCATGCTCTGATTATCTTTCCATCTTGTTGTTGGTCTACATCATGCTCTGATGTTATCTTTCCATCTTGTTGTTGGTCTACATCATGCTCTGATGTTATCTTTCCATCTTGTTGTTGGTCTACATCATGCTCTGATGTTATCTTTCCATCTTGTTGTTGGTCTACATCATGCTCTGATGTTATCTTTCCATCTTGTTGTTGGTCTACATCATGCTCTGATGTATCTTTCCATCTTGTTCTTGGTCTACATCATGCTCTGATGTTATCTTTCCATCTTGTTGTTGGTCTACATCATGCTCTGATGTTATCTTTCAATCTTGTTGTTGGTCTACATCATGCTCTGATGTATCTTTCAATCTTGTTGTTGGTCTACATCATGCTCTGATGTTATCTTTCCATCTTGTTGTTGGTCTACATCATGCTCTGATTATCTTTCCATCTTGTTGTTGGTCTACATCATGCTCTGATGTTATCTTTCCATCTTGTTGTTGGTCTACATCATGCTCTGATGTTATCTTTCCATCTTGTTGTTGGTCTACATCATGCTCTGATGTTATCTTTCCATCTTGTTGTTGGTCTACATCATGCTCTGATGTTACCTTTCCATCTTGTTGTTGGTCTACATCATGCTCTGATGTATCTTTCCATCTTGTTGTTGGTCTACATCATGCTCTGATGTTATCTTTCCATCTTGTTGTTGGTCTACATCATGCTCTGATGTTATCTTTCAATCTTGTTGTTGGTCTACATCATGCTCTGATGTTATCTTTCCATCTTGTTGTTGGTCTACATCATGCTCTGATTATCTTTCCATCTTGTTGTTGGTCTACATCATGCTCTGATGTTATCTTTCCATCTTGTTGTTGGTCTACATCATGCTCTGATGTTATCTTTCCATCTTGTTGTTGGTCTACATCATGCTCTGATGTTATCTTTCCATCTTGTTGTTGGTCTACATCATGCTCTGATGTTACCTTTCCATCTTGTTGTTGGTCTACATCATGCTCTGATGTATCTTTCCATCTTGTTGTTGGTCTACATCATGCTCTGATGTTATCTTTCCATCTTGTTGTTGGTCTACATCATGCTCTGATTATCTTTCCATCTTGTTGTTGGTCTACATCATGCTCTGATGTTATCTTTCCATCTTGTTGTTGGTCTACATCATGCTCTGATGTTATCTTTCCATCTTGTTGTTGGTCTACATCATGCTCTGATGTTATCTTTCCATCTTGTTGTTGGTCTACATCATGCTCTGATGTTATCTTTCCATCTTGTTGTTGGTCTACATCATGCTCTGATGTATCTTTCCATCTTGTTCTTGGTCTACATCATGCTCTGATGTTATCTTTCCATCTTGTTGTTGGTCTACATCATGCTCTGATGTTATCTTTCAATCTTGTTGTTGGTCTACATCATGCTCTGATGTATCTTTCAATCTTGTTGTTGGTCTACATCATGCTCTGATTATCTTTCCATCTTGTTGTTGGTCTACATCATGCTCTGATGTTATCTTTCCATCTTGTTGTTGGTCTACATCATGCTCTGATGTTATCTTTCCATCTTGTTGTTGGTCTACATCATGCTCTGATGTTATCTTTCCATCTTGTTGTTGGTCTACATCATGCTCTGATGTTATCTTTCCATCTTGTTGTTGGTCTACATCATGCTCTGATGTATCTTTCCATCTTGTTCTTGGTCTACATCATGCTCTGATGTTATCTTTCCATCTTGTTGTTGGTCTACATCATGCTCTGATGTTATCTTTCAATCTTGTTGTTGGTCTACATCATGCTCTGATGTATCTTTCAATCTTGTTGTTGGTCTACATCATGCTCTGATATATCTTTCCATCTTGTTGTTGGTCTACATCATGCTCTGACGTATCTTTCCATCTTGTTCTTTGTCTACATCATGCTCTGATGTTATCTTTCCATCTTGTTCTTCATTTACATCATGCTCTCATGTAATATTTCCATCTTCATCTTCTATAACCTCTACTGTAGGTTTGTAAACATTAGACCGTTCTCTCTCTCTCTCTCTATATATATATATATATATATATATATATATATATATATATATATATATATATATATATATATATATATATATATATATATATATATATATATATATATATATATTAAAATGTAATGTATATTCAAGGAAATATACATGAATGAAAGTGTATCCATCATTATCAAAAATCCTGTATAATGTTCTTGCTGTCTACTTTCACAAACAGCTGTGATATTATACCTTTATTTGGGTCGGAATTATTAGTTTAACCACTATTACTGTCCTATGATGTCTGAGTTCAACTCCTTTAAAACTGAGTACTCACTGCCTTTAAGGTAAACTATACTGTTTAAAAATTTTAAATAAAAATAAATGCCTAGTTATGTGTTTGCCCTTTTCTGTAAAAAAAAAAAAAAAAGGCATTGTTATCTAATAGTGGGTTTGTGCTTGTTGATAGGGAAACCTGTACTGCAAAAGAACTGTCAACTAATTGATTGAACTCCAAATTACTCTGGTGTGCAATTTTGAACAACTTCACTTATTAAATTACACAGATTTTAAAAGTCAACAAAATGACAAAATTATGTTCTTTTCAGTGGTTATGGTGGTTTTTTTTTTTTTATTTTGAGCAGTAAAGCGCCATTAGATAACTATGCCCTTTTTTACACTATATTTAGAATACAATGAGTTTAAGCAATAACTTGTTGGTACCGAAAGATTAACTGAAATTAAAACAATCAGAGAAAGAAGGCAAGCTGCATACATGAAGGGTTAAAATGATAAGGTATTAAGTATACAGCGAGACAAGAGTCCCAAAAAATGCATTCGCTAGTGGGCCGCACACATACATTTGTTCCAGATAGCATTCCACTAGATGATGTTGTATCTAGCAGGTCAAAGGTTGAAGTACTGTGAAGGGAACCGCTGACCTCCCCTAGTTCACTGGAGCCGCTCTGTAGTGTTATGATGATAATGAAATGTAGGGGGGAATGTTAGATGAGCATGGAATATCAAACATGTAACATGCACAGCAACCACTTCACTGGCTAGACTATCAACACGGTAAACATTCCAGTGTTGTAGCTAGACTATCAACACAGTAAACATTCCAGTGTTGTGGCTAGACTATCAACACAGTAAACATTCCAGTGTTGTGGCTAGACTATTAACACAGTTAACATTCTGGTGTTGTGGCTAAACTATCAACACAGTAAACATTCCAGTGTTGTAGCTAGACTATTAACACAGTAAACATTCCAGTGTTGTGGCTAGACTATCAACACAATAAACATTCCAGTGTTGTAGCTAGACTATCAACACAGTAAACATTCCAGTGTTGTAGCTAGACTATCAACACAGTAAACATTCCAGTGTTGTGGCTAGACTATCAACACAATAAACATTCCAGTGTTGTCGCTAGACTATCAACACAGTAAACATTCCACTGTTGTGGCTAGACTATCAACACAGTAAACATTCCAGTGTTGTGGCTAAACTATCAACACAGTAAACATTCCAGGGTATCTAAAGCAGAAGCCAAAACACTTTCCTTTAGATAATGGTGCTCTCTTTAAAAGCAACAGGCTCTCGATGTTTATAAGTGTAAACAAAACTATAAACATATTCAGAGGGTGGAAAATATTGACACTAAATGCAAAGCGGAAAACAATCATAATACCACTTAACAGAAAGATTTTTTTTTATTATGGATTTGAATATACTGAAACTGGGTGAAAGAAGAAAATACTGACACTGGGTGAAAGAAGTGGAAAATAATGACACTAAATGAAAACTGGAACACACTAATAATACCACTAAAGAGAGTGGAAAATACTTCTTTTTTTTTTTTAAATTAAGACTGTTGAAAAAACTGACACTGTGAAAACTGGAGAAAAAAAACTAATAATACCACTAAAGTCGGCTCTGTGGCTAAGTCGATGCGAACGCTTCGCTTCGTAATGCCGGGATGCAAGATTCGTTCCCAGCTGCGGGCAATGCGCCTTGCGTTGGTTTCGACAGTGGTATTAAAAAAGCCGACCGTCCAGAAAGCAATGGCAAACTACTAGATGTAAATTGCCTAGAGAAACCACACAACAGCCAGGGGCTGTTAGGGTTGGTTCTGCAACGTCCTGTAAAGGATAGGCAACTAACTTTTTTTAATACCACTAAAGAAAGTGAAAAATACTTCTTTTTGTTTTTTAAATTATAAATGTTGAAAAAACTGACACTGGGTGAAAAAAGTGGAAAATACTGACAAAGTATGAAAGTGGGGAAACAAGAAAAACAAACAGACATTGACTAAAAGAAATTCCAAAACACTAAGAAACAAGAAAGAAAAAAAATAACAAATAAATAAAGAACGTAGATATGTCAACTATAATTAGTCAAAAGATCAGCTTTCTGAATAACTTGAAAGTAAAGTGTCTGCTCAATTATCACAGGTTCCAACTACCTGGTTTTTTTATACAAACTGACCAAGATTCCAGATTTCTTCTGCTGCTTCTTCTCTTCCTCTGGATTCTTAGAGAAGAATTTCATCAAATTCTAACAGTGCAGTTTTTTAATTTTGTTAATTTTTTTTTTGAATTTGGAATAGGGAATTTTTTTTTTTTTTTTTCTGAGAATATCATAGGGGAGGGAGGCAGAAACTGTGAACACAGAAGTTAAATGACCGCAAACCATGAGGTAGACCATAAAGACTGCGGAAAGATAATATTAAGCCTGTTTACAAACACTTGGAGTTGGAAAGAAGGAACGAGAAGGCAATCTTAGAGATGATTGGAGGCAGGTGACTGTGCAGCAATGAACCTCAAGAGCTCAGAGTGTGAAAAAAGAAATTAGAACTACTTATCTGAGCAGAATTTAATGTGAAATATCATGCTGTTAACTAAACAGTTACATTATGCTGTCAAGTCACTAAAGAAAAATATTTTTTTTAGTTGGCATATTCATTAAAACACAAGTCTCAAGGTGCTAAAGCTCTTATAAATAAACAAGGTAAGCTGAAATAATAACACCATGAAATGAGCTCATACCATGAAATGAGCTCACATCATGAAATAAGCTCACATCACGAAATGACATCATAAGCAGGTACAAGGAGTGTCTATTTGAAACCCGTTTAAATGTTTTATTAAAAGGTAAGAAATGTCAACAGGTGTGGCAGAATTTTATAAAAAGCATTCATTTTGAATTATTGTGCACCAAGAGTTGGTCAGAAAAAAGTCAACACAGGCATTCAGGCAAGCATCCAACTGATCAGGTAGGCAGCAAATGCTGTTCGCAAACAAGCAAAAACAAAGGTTTGTGGTTGCTCACTGAACCAAGTGTTTACCCCGCTCATTACATCTGCATCTGTGCGTGTGAATGGGTTTCAAATTTGATTTTGATTTGATTTTATTCAAGAACTGACATCACAGCACTCGGGGCATTCCCATAAGCGCTCCGTCCCCATCTTCAGCAGCCAGCGAAAAGTTTGAACGGGTTTTAAAAGAACACTGCTAAAACAAAGTAACACTGTCCAGTATTCTCCTTAAGTTTTTTTGTCAGTCTATTCCAGTATGGGAAAATCTTAACAATCCCATGGCTAATATATTCGGGAAAGGAAACGGGTTGGTTGATATGGCTTCCAATATTTTGGGTCACTGAAATTTGAGGTGAGATGACTATTTCACTTCAAAACTATTTTTTTTTTTTTGTTGTTCCCCTTAGACAGTTCTGGTGCCATTTTAAGATGATGATGGAGAGACATAAGTTGGTTTTTCATATATACTAGGTCATTTAAATATGAGGTTACATGACCAGATCACTTCCTAACTTCATTTATTACACCGAGAAACTTTTGGTAGTCATTTAGAATATTTATTTGACTCCCGGGGTGAATGTAAAATAACATTAATATAATCCTGCCACTTCTGAGTTGTGGAACCTGACTTAGCACTCATTCTTCTTCTCCTTTTTCTCTTCTGCCTTCTATCCCCACATGGAGCTTAAGCCCTCAACCAAGTCATTCTATTTTTCACAATTACCTGCAACTCACCCCATGTACTCCCCCATCTATTTAACTATCCTCTCTGGCCACCTTCTTCATGTATTTTTGGCATTCATAGGTGGTTAAAAACAAAACACTTCTCAACCAGGGCCTTCAATCCAAAGCACTGTGTGGGGAATCCAAGGTTATTGGACAGCAATTCCAAGTAACTCTTTCGGTACAACAGGACAGTTAAATTAGTTATAAATCAATGCATGATACATGTTGGTTTTTTTTTTGGGTACAGAAATTGTTAAAGAAATGTCAGCACATTTTAAAGGTGAAAAACATGACCAACAACAGATTTAAAATAGCTAACTTGTTTACGATGCTCTATGTAAATGACAGATTGGGAAATTTAAAGTTTTACTGATGAAAAAAATATGGTAGCATGTTTTAGAAACATGCAAAATATCAACCCTAAAAATACAATTATTAAAGAAAAACACAGCTAACTGCAAAATACTGGAGAACAAAGAGTCACCCCTTCAAGGAGAGGGATTTTATCACTCTCACACACAAAGATTATATTAGAGAAGGAGGGTTTTTAGCACACACACACAAAAGGATCTATTAGAGGAGGAGGGATTGTATCACTCTCACATACAAGAATTTTTTGAGGAGGGATTTTTATCACTCCCACACACAAGAAACTATCACAAGGGAGAAATGAAATTCTAAGTGAAATGAAATTATCAGGAGCAAAACTGCCTCTCATAAATGAATAAAACTTAGAAAGGCAGCAAACTATGACTCATAAATCTGCCAAGCCAGTCATGAAGGGTTAAGCTAAGCCACGCATACATTTGCAAATTACTACTTACATACAGAAAACGTTTCTTCAGGTCAAATCCTCGGGTTTGTGTTAAAAGATGTCAATAATAAATGAGAAATAACTGGAATTACAAGTCAATATTTATATTCAACAGACTCCCTGTGTGGGTTCTGGGGCCCCGTTGTAGGAAAAAAGAATAGACCCGCCACCTGCCCCCAAAAAACCTGTCGTAAGAGTTGACTAAACTAGGGCTTCGTTTGAAGTTGGAATGCATCTGCCTGAGAGGCAAGGAACCAACAGTCTGCATATAAATAAGTGAGATCTGTAACATGGATGTGCATGCAACACTCAGGTTCTGGTATAAGACTAAAGTCCAGAGGTGGGAGAACAACCAAAACTTTCCGCTGGAGTTAACAGCCGGTGAATGCTAAGAAGAAGAGGAAACTAAACAGACATCAGCGAACTCTTTGAGGCTATGATAAAATATGACAAATCAATTATAATATTCTGGCGCTCACAGAAGCAAAGAAATCAAGCAGAGACGCGAAGACATACTAACAACATAAAGAAGAAAAAAAAAACTAAAACTTTCCGTTTTTAAGTTGTCTGGTTCCCCATGTGCATTATGGGGGCCCTATTTTGGAGATAAATATTTCCCACTAGCAAGTAAGTTGTAAAGAGCGCCTATACAGGGGAGTTTTCTTTTAAGACGAAGTGCATCTGTCTGAGAGTTCAGGGACCGACAGTCTGCATACAAATAAAGAAACCAACCCCAGCATTTTGGCTGTTTTTTTTCTAAGTAATTTTACACCCAGTAGTTTCCTAATTGCTTTCTGAGTGGTCAGCTATTGATAACAATGTTTAAATCAACACAAAGCAGGCTGTTGCCAAATCACTCACAGCTAGAATTAAACCGGATATCTCGGAATTTCAAAAGACACTGCAACGCTTAAGCCGCAACCTGCACGATTACCCTGCTATTATTTAAAGCAAAACTGAAAACAGCCTTTCAGGGAAATCTATTTCTACTTTTATTCTACTCTTGAACCATCAGTCAGTGGGGGAAAAAAAATGTCCGGTAATAAATTGTGCAATACACAGTTTACATCTGCATTATTAAAATTCATTTATGGAATACACTGTTTTGAATATTCTTTGATCGGTCACCTGGGGTGGTGGTGGTGGCTGGGAGGGGGGAGGCATTCGCATTAATTTCTGTATGTGCAGAAATTAGCACTGGATCCCTATGTGGAGCCCAAAAGCAACTAGGGCCCAGTGTGCCCATGCATTAATGCAGCCTCTGGAGGTGAGCAACATAACCACTTGGCAACACTTGCTCTTGGAAACCTTTTCTTCAATTCCTGTGTTTAATGAAAGAAGTGATAAGGAAAACACCTCAAGACACAAAATCAAACGAAATATGTTAGAAATAAGGGCAAAAGAATCACTAACATGCTGGGCAGAGAAACCACTCCGTGCTTGATTAGACTGGGACGAGACCTGGCCCTGCAGGGAGCCCACGGAAATCTTGTTCTCTCCCTGGTAGCCGTCACGGAGGAGTCCTGGCATGGAGACGTTTCCTGAACTTGGGTGTTTCATGTTGCCCATGCTGTGCTGGATAATGGTGGCCCTGGGAACAAAGAGGAGTTAGGACGTAAAGACTGCTTTATGAAACATAGCAAAGTGAACCCTTTCACCCTGGTATTGCTAAAAAAGAGTTTAAAAATTATTTGGGTATAGCTTGGAAATAAAATTTTTTTTTTTTTTACACAAATGGGTCATGACTGTGCAAATTCTCTACTTTCACTGGTCACTATTACATTTGTTATAATTTTATTTATGTACACTGTTCAGTTACATTTTATTCTCGAAACATCAAGATATTTACAGAGAGTAATCAATACAGACTCACAGAATAAAGCATTCAATGGAACACATTCCTTGGGGCCTAACAAAATATATGTATCGAGTTTATTCATGCCATGATTACCTGACCTTTTCCACTGAGGCTTACAGTCAAATTGACGTGAACTTTTTTTTTTTAAACTATTTGGTTGAGTTGAGTCAAGAATTGACATCACAGCACGTGGGGCAGTCCCATGCACACTCTATCCTCATCTTCAGCAGCCAGCGCAGAGTTCCAATACTGATGGTACCAGTCACAATCTGATTATATTGCTAGTTCTCTGAGTGTAGTGAGTCGGCCAGACCCTCTGGTTACACCCAGGAGTCTCATTCTCTCCAGGCCATAATGATCTTCTTTTTCTACTGATTCAGTTGTTTGTTCCCAAAGGGCCTTGACTACATCTGCCTTGTCATGTATCAATTCAACACACAGTAGTGCAGATCCAGCCAATCTATCCCCTCCTCCAAATGTTATTTGAGTCAATATATTCACATCCTGACTTCAAAAATTTTTGCCCAGGCATGAAAATAGTTCATCTTCTTCTTCTTTTGTTCGCTTGAAATAAATTATCTATATCTGCAGTGTTGCCTCTAGTATGAACTTCATTGTCCATTGTAATTTAATCAGTGACCCGTAATATTTGGCTTGCACAAGTGTTTCTCTTGGCCAAAGGTTTCGCCTTGAAATGTTGTATTTGCGACAGTCTTGGAGGACGTGATCTCTTGTCTCATGTGCTAATCCACAGGTACACATGGCTGATTCGCCAATCTCAAATGTTGTGTACATGTGGCTGCAAAGTCAACTGTGTCCTGTTCTAAGGCGTAGAATAATCACTTGAACATAGTGAAGTAGCTTAACTAAGCACCTCATAAACAAGTCTTATAAACAAGCTAGGAAAGCCACATTTACGAGGAATTTAGCCTCAAATGATAGTGTCATTTTTGCGGCTTCTCAAAGCCACAGGGTTAAACTGAAAGACAAGTAAAGCTGATGTTAGTCACTAGGTGGTGGTATTATGGGATTATTAGAGGGCAATGACCAGCACTCAGCCTCCCAATACACCACACTTCTAGGATATCATGTTTATTCTCACGCAGGAGTAAATGGTAATGAAAGAGCTGACCAGCTGGCAAGTAGTGCACCAATGCAAATGGGGAAAAGCATGGACAGAGCTGATATCCTCAAAGCTATACAGACTAGGTTAGGAAATAATGTTGAATCCTTAACACAAATGGGTGTCTGAGGAGGAGCTTGGTGAAGCATATCTATGCCGTCTTCCAGGTAAAGACAGGAGATACTAAAATCAACTCAATTCCTCATGGTAACAAACAGTAGAACTACCCTGGAGTGGCTGCTGCACAGAGGACTGAGCACACGTGGGGATGCCCAATGTGAAGTGACAGAATATAACACAACACATCATGCTAGAAAGGCATCAAGTCACTTGGATAAAAGCAATATGTTTAACTAAAGGCCCTACCTGTGTGGGTTTCGGGGCATCAAGTCACTTGGATAAAAACAGTATGTTCAACTAAGTCCCTACCTGTGTGGGTTTCAGGGCATCAAGTCACTTGGATAAAAACAGTATGTTTAACTAAAGACCCTACCTGTGTGGGTTTCAGGGCATCAAGTCACTTGGATAAAAACAGTATATTTAACTAAAGGCCCTACCTGTGTGGGTTTCGGGGCATCAAGTCACTTGGATAAAAACAGTATGTTTAACTAAAGGCCCTACCTGTGTGGGTTTCAGGGCATCAAGTCACTTGGATAAAAACAGTATGTTTAACTAAAGGCCCTACCTGTGTGGGTTTTGGGGCATCAAATCACTTGGATAAAAACAGTATGTTTAACTAAAGGCCCTATTTCAGGGCTCCATTGTAGGGGAGAGAAAAAAACAGACCCACTAGCCATCCAACAAGTCTGTCGTAAGAGTCGACTAAAAATTATTTCTAAATAATTTGCGCCTGTCTGAGAGACAAGTAACCAAACATCTGCATACAAATAAGCCAGATCTGTCAAACGAATGTGCATGCAACTCAAGCTCTGGAATAAGGCCAAAGTCCAGAAGTGAACGAAAAACCAGAATATTTTGCCGGAGTTGACAGGCAGTGAACACTAAGAAGGAGAAGACATCAAAAAGATGGTAATGGGTAGAATGGAATGAGGCATGACTCATGAGTCCGATATGATGTACAAACAGCAAAACATCATCATCATCACCACGATCACAGCGATCATCATCGTCATCATCATCCTCATGGCGACACCAACAATGCTGGTGGCGACACCTGCAATGATGATAGACAATGAAACAGTCAGAAAACTTTGCAGTAAACTTACTGTCCAGCCTGCACATTCTCCTCATACATTGTGGAGTTCTCATCTCCTTCAATGCCCAAGTGATCCTTGGCTTTTTTCTGAAATTGTTAATGGTTACAGTTCAAAAAAACATGTAACTAATTATATTCTAAGTTCTACAGCACCAGCAAAAGAACTAGGGTAAATAAGTATTTTAACTGCTTTCTTCTTCCTCTTCCTTTCTTCCTCTAGTAACCTTACTGAAGTGGGTTTTTTTTTTGGGGGGGGGGGGGAGGGGGGGGAAGTGATGTAAGGATTTTCTGGGTGCTCTTTCTAATGTGCTACATAAGTTTATCTTTGTTTCTTCGAAGAGGAGGAACGAATGAACGAACGAACGAACGAACGAACGAACAAACTTTATTTTCAAAGTGTTAAGAATTGGGCACGCAGGCCCGTCTAACATTCTGCCCTTCCACTCCGCTCCTTTCATACAAAGCTTCATTTTTATCTCATTTCATAGTTTATAATAATAATAATAAAAATAATAATAATAACAACAACAACAATAAAAAGAGGAATGCACAATTAAACATTTTAGAAATATAGAAAAGAAACAAAAGAACAACAAACAAACAAACAAAAAAGAGAAAAAAAAACAATTACAATATCTAAGTCCTAATTACAAATGCTGGAATGTGCTCTAATTTATACTGACATTACTGGAACGTTTTAAAGAGTATAATAATAAGCCTGTTCCAAAAATGATGTAAGTCTTACAGGCTGCATAATATAAACATCATCAAAACCAATTAAATATTAGTTACAAATATTGGAATGCATTCGACTGACATCTTCAGTTTTAAACAATAATAAGCTTCAGTTTTCAACCCCCACCAAGGCCCCCCCCCCCCCCACCCGCCACCCCCCCCCCCCCCCCCCCCCCCCCCCCCCCCCCCCCCCCCCCCCCCCCCCCCCCCCCCCCCCCCCCCCCCCCCCCCCCCCCCCCCCCCCCAAAAAAAAAACGTTAATAAAAAAAATATAAGAAAAGCTTAAAATACTATAATCTTTTTAGGGGGGCATATAGTCTGTAGTGAGATAATATTCAAATAGTTTCCTATTGTATCTAAAGGGGTTATTGATATTTTTTATTTCCGGTGGAAGATTATTCCACAGCTGAGCTGCAGAGTACGCTAAGCTTGTTTTATATAGGTCTATTCTGGGTTTAGAGATATGCAATATGTTAAGGCGTTTGCTATGTCTTCCATTGTATTTAAAAAATGGCCAAAGGTAACATGGAGCATTTTTAGATATGATTTTCTTAATAAGTTTAGCTTTATTGAATAGTAGAAGAAGCAGCAGAAGAAGAAACAGAAGAAGATTAGGAAGAAGAAAAAGCAGCAGAAGAAGAGGAAGAAGATATACATATGTTAAAAAAAAAAAATGGCCATTTTATTCAATCTACATATTCTCGGTAACTAAATTTGCATGCTACTCAACCAACAACAACAACAAAATCATCAACTGCAGTAAAACCTTGTTAACACAAATTCTCTTTAAAAAGAATACTTGGTTAACTAACAAACAATTTTGGTCCCAGCAAGGATGTATTAAGGTTACTAGTCCCAGATCGGCACATATTTTTAAACACAAAATCAATTGTTTTGTCTCTTGGAATTTGTGTCAATGAGGTTTTATTATATTTGAGTGATTCTGCTCACCTTTCGTAGAATGATGTCAATATATCCAGCAATGAGCTGAGAAATATGTTCCCCCTCAGTCGTCTGCACAGAGTAATACGTGTCTGAGTAGTCACCGAAATCCTGCAAACAGTCGAACATGTAATCACCACTTCTATTGGTCGGACATTTACTTATGTTTTTTGTGTTTTGTTTTTATGTAGCTTGGACTGTGGCGTGCTCAACTAACTTTCTTATCAATTAAAAGAGTTTCTAAAATGTGCAACTTGTTAACATAATTTTTTTGTTTTTATTTCAACATTAACCAAAATTACACTAACCACCTGTGAAATGAGCTGTTCTAGAAAGGTTATGAACAAAACCAGTAGAAACTGTGTGAGAAATGAAGAGACTAGAACAACAACCGGAACAATACTAATCAGTAAATTCGTTGAGAAACAAAGATCAGCATGGTTCAGCCACCTAGTGAGAATGAACAGCAGCAAGAGGCTACAACAAAAAAATGGAAACACCAAGAGGCAGAGGGAGATCTAGCAGACCTGGATAGAAGGAGTCACTGACAGCTTAAGTCTCCACAGCATGACAGCTTTTCCAAGAAAATGTGCACACCCTGGCTCGGCTGAATATCATCCTTTGAACTGAGACATGTGGCAAAAAGCAGATACCGGCACATGAAGACAGATAAAGGAGAACCAAAATCATAGAAATGATCAAAACTGCCTAGGAGATTCTCCTGGACAGCTGGATCTGCTGGGTTTATTACTTTGTACTGTGCTGTCATCTGTGTCTGTGGCTTGTGCCTTGCGAGTGCGCTATGTAATACCAGGGTGCTGGGTTCGATCCCAGCTGTAGACTGTCTTACTTTGGTTTCGACAGCGGTACCGAAAGTTGACCGTTCAAAAAGCAATGAGAAACTGCTGAAAATAACATTTGCCCAGAAAAACCACAACAGCAAAATAGTGCTGGGGTTGGTTCTGCAATGTCCTGTAAAGGATACGCAACTAACTTTTTAAACAGTGCTTTCACTGGATAACTACAGAGGGGGAAAAACTTAATTAAAAGACCCTTATGTCACAGCAGTGAAGCATCGGAAACATGATGCTACTCTCCAATGTTTCTAGACCATTTGTCCCTCAATGTGGTCAATATCATGCTGGTCAACTTTAGACTTCATGACTTTACCTGGTGCCCATTTTAAGCTGGGTCATCTTTGCTTAGGTCATTGTTCAACAAACATTCGAATCAATGAGGATTCAGACCCAAAATTTTCAAAGGGCCTAAGCCCCAGGTTCCACCACCTCTGCTTCAAGTGTCAAGTAATCTATAAAAGATACACCAGGGGGAAAAAACTGGTCACTAAAGCTCAAATTCTGGTCACACAGTGACAACACATGTCTGAGTGAGCTAGAGGATAACACCATCCTGACTAAACAACCCCAGTGACCTACCAGTGTGAAGCTGTTAGGTGAGGCCGCCCATCTCCTTACTGTTGTCAGCGGCCAGGTTTTCATAATCTGGAGCACAAAATAAATTTTTGTAAATTTTAATAACGCATCAAAAGACTAACTGAGACAAAGAAAAAAAAATGCAACATTTTGACTCTAATCCACGTTTCTTTCTCTTCTTTTTCCCTCCCTCTGCCCACTCTCACTCCCTCTTTCCACTTCTAACTCCCCTCCTTCCTCCCACTCTTCTCTTCCCTCCTCCTTTATTCTCCTCTTTCCTGCCCTCTCTCTCTCTCTCTCTCTCTCTCTCTCTCTCTCTCTCTCTCTCTCTCTCTCTCTCTCTCTCTCTCTCTCTCTCTCTCTCTCTCTCTCTCTCTCCATCCCCTCCCCCTCTCTCCCTCTCACACACACAAAACACTGCCGGAATGTTGGTGTCAAAGATGTTAAAAGCAGTTTTTATTTTTTCCTAATGCAGTACTGGCATCTTCTCTGTACCCCCTCACTATCATCTTTCTCTGTCCAATCTTACCTCTCTCAAAGAAAACACTGTCTGAAAGTTTATGTAAAAACAATATTTGATCATTCATATAATCCCTGTGTGGGTACCAGTGCCCAATTATGGGATGGCGTGGGGGTGGGGGTGGGGGTGGGGGTGGGGGTGGGGGTGGGGGTGGGCGTGGGGGTGGGCGTGGGGTGGGGGTGGGGGTGGGGGTGGGGGTGGGGGTGGGGGTTTTCGTGGGGGTGGGGGTGGGGGTGGGGGTGGGGGTGGGGGTGGGCGTGGGGGTGGGGGTGGGGGTGGGGAGTTGTACGGACCCAGTTTCCTCCCTCCCCCAACAAGCATGTCCTAAAGGTAGAAAAATTAAGGAAATGTCCTTTAAAGTCGGAGTGAATCTGCCTGAGAGCTGAGAAACCAACAGCCTGCATAGATCTAAACTAAATCAGTAAAATGGATGTGTATGCAAAACTCAAATTATGGAACAAGACCAACGTCCAGGGGAAAAAAAGATAAAACAACCATATCTATCCACTGGAGTTCTGCAGCCAGTGAACACTTACAAAAAGAAGAAACTTCATATAAAAAGCAAGACACAAAATACCTCTTTGGTTTTCTCATCCACCCTGACCACACTCTCCTTGGTGATGCCCAGAAGTCTGGGCACAAGTTTGTTCTTGCCCTTCATTTTTTCCTGCAACCACAAAAACGATGATTCTAAGAACTAATAAAACAGATCACTATTGTGGTGTACCTAATAAGGTATGTTTATTTCTATCAAGATCATCATTATCATCAAGTGCCCTGCCAGCTAGCATAGGTGTTCAGGCATCTCCACAGATATCAGTCTTTGGTGTTCTGGATCACTTCCACTGATGATATTCCTCCATGCCACTGTCTTGAGCTATCCACCATCATTTCTCTTCTACCAGTGATCTTTCCAGTCATCAAGTCACTTTCCAGTGCTCTTTTTCTCATCATATGACCAAAAATTGTCTCTCCTTCTCATTGCTGTACATAAGGTTCTACTTTCATTAGCCACTTCCAGGCAATCATTGTTAGTTATTCTGGCAGTTCAAGGTATTCGCAACATTCTTCTCAAGAACCACATCTCAGTTGCCTCTAAACTTGTATCAAGATTAGACATTACATAGATATACTTTTGCGAGCAGGGTTTGTAAGTTAATTTACCCTGGACAGCATCCTACCCAGGCTTTATATATTTATCTACAGGAAGGGGGGGGGTGGGGGGGGGGGAATGGTTGAAATGCACACAAAACCATACATTTTTTACTATTATCCTTTTAGTTTTGTTTTTAAATTGTGGAAAAATCTATTCAATTGAAATAGAGATTTGTGCCATGTCTGCTTTAGTTCAGGATGATACACACAAACACACATAAGTGTGTGTAGTGGAAGGTGAGGCATGTGTGTGCATGTGTGTGTGTGTGTGAGTGTGTGTGTGTGTGTGTACATACACACACACACACACACAAATTGTGTATTGTTGGGTGAATGTGTATGTGTGTGAGCGTGTGCGTGTGTGTGTGTGTGTGTGTAAACACACTGGAGGGAAAAATCAAAAGTAAGAGAGTGAGAGGTAGACAATGAAACAAGTGGGAGGACAATACCAAGAGATAGACAAACAACTGTCTAAAAGAGTGTACTGTCATGACAAGAAACAGACAGTGTTGGAGATCCATTGCAGCCAACTTTCACTGTGGAGGCGGCAGGTAACTGAACAAAAATAAGCCACAAGTAAAACTGGTTCCCCTACCTTGACAAGAAAGAATGTGATGCCGTAGGTCTTCAGGGATCTGCAGAACTGGGTGTACTTCACTTTTGCATCTACTTCAGACAGACCTGCAAACTTCCGATGTTCCTGGAGATGGAGAAGATTACTTTACCTCTTTGTATCCCAAGCAAGGCATCACGTGTTACCTGACATCATTTTTGTCCACCAATCAAGATGTTATGCATCGGCGACGAGGTCACCCAAGTGCTCACCGGTAGTAGATTTTGTCGCTGGTCAGGACAGTACTTGTGTCTGTCTCCTTTGATCGCAACAACACCGCAGGAGTTCTTCTCGGGGCTCTTGGTGGCGAGCAATGCTAAGTCATTTTATATAGCGCACATAACCTAGTCACGTGGGGGGACTCCGTGGTGAAGTGGTCAAGCTGTTTGCCTTGCGCTCTGAAGGTCGAGGGTTTGTTTCACAGCGGTGCCATTCAGTTCACGAGTGCAATTTTATCAGAGATCCCTGGGGATTGTCGCCGGAGCTACGGAGGTTGTGCTTTGCATGATACTCGCAGCAGGCAGCTAGCTGTTCTGTGGAGAGATGCTTAGCCATATGGGATTAAATCTAGTGCAATGAAGTTGATCCTTTCACCTCTTTCTTGACCTAATCACAATTATAACCTAAAGCTACCCCTTCAGGAATGCTGGCTGAACTGTGTTAACTGAATTGAACAATTGTTAATTTTTTTTTTTTTACCAAAGCACCTATCACTAACATGTTATGTGTGTGCTTACATATGAAGTCGGCGCCTGTGGCTTAAGCATTACGAACGCGCTTTTTAATGCTGCTGTGCCAGATTCGATCCCAGCTGCGGGCCTTGCACCTTTCGTTAGTTTCAACAGTGGTTATCGAGAAGCCGACCGTCCAGAAAGAAATGGCAAACTACTGGACGTAAACTTGACTAGGAAAACCAAAAAATGCTGGTGTTGGTTCTGCAACATCCTGTAAAAGGATACGCAACTAACTAACAAATGAAGCTTGGTCGAGGACTGTAACAGACTGTGACAATGTATTAGTTTCCTACACAGACTGTATATTTGGACCCTGTGGAAGTGGTATATCTATTAAGTGCAGTGTTGTCATTATTGTGCAAAGCCGATCATGTTCTTAGTGCACTTGTTTCCACAGTGAGGTACACACGCCGTCTGGAAGTGACAGGTTCGATTCCCGGCACGATAACTATAGCTTTTGATTTTTATGTTGTTTAGTGTGTTCTTCTATCTTTCTACTTCTTTCTATGAGTGCCGATCAATACATTTTCTGTTACTTTATTAATATATCATTATTGCACAGAGAGCAGCTATGTTATTCTATTGACCCCATGACTCACCGAGTGACGATTGGTCTACAACATACAGGACAAGCAGCTGGAGGCGTAGATAAGGGCACTTTACATTACTTTGTGGACTGAATGGTTCGATGTGCAAACTAACAAATTAACTAACTTTACTTTACTATATGCAGTAAAGATAGAAAGTTTATATTTTTACATAGGAAACTTACCGCAAATATTTTCTTTTCTATTCCTTTAACTTTGATATACTCCTTAGGAAGAAACTCCTTCAAACTGAAACAACAAATATTTGACAATTTATTGCATGTAAAAACAGTAAGCTTTTCATGAAGACTACAATCTCAACAAACAAAAACAGCATGGCTAGTTATGGACCATCTATTTGGTGTCTTAACTGTAAAGCAGTTAAGGGACCTGTTCACATCTCCAGGCCTGGGATTAGAGTAACTTCCCTTGACATTCATGTCTCTTTAGGTCGCTGGACCTCTCCTATGTTGTGGGGGTGTTATGATATGGCCTGGGCATTCGCTCAGCGTACATAATTAATGTGGGAGGTTGTCAGCCTATTTCAGGTGCCGCATGTGCCTGTGTACAAGTGTACTACAGGGGGAAGAGCCACAGGAACAATGATTTTTGGCTATCAAAACTGGGATGTTTTTTATTTCTACGTTTGTAGCATGGATGGCTGGAGGTGGGTGGGGGGAGTCATAACCACTCCAATGGCCCGAGTTTGGATACTTAATCCTGTCACCTCAATGACCTAGAAAAAAATAATGACAACGACCTGTAATTAAGTGACCCCCACCCCCCCCCCCCCCACCCCCCCCCCCCCCCCCCCCCCCCCCCCCCCCCCCCCCCCCCCCCCCCACCAAATGCTTACAATTCTGTTTAACAAAACAGGTCATACTCGCTCTAAAAATCCTGACTTGTGTTTGATGATGGTGTTCCAAATACCTATAATTAAGTTTAACAAAACAGGCCATACTCACTCTAAAAATCCTGCCTTGTGTTTGGAGTCAATGTGATCGCCAAACTGAACCTGACACTGGAGGCCAGCGAACTGGATAGCCTTGTCCATAGACACAGGGTGGGTACCGTTGAGGATTGCATCCCGAGACTAACATAGGAAAAAAATGACAAACATATTATAGTCTCACTGTAGAAAGTCCTGGCTGTTCATCCATTTCTGGACTTTGGCTTTGTTCCAGGACCTGAGTTTTGCATAAACATTCATTTTACAGATCTGTGAAGTCTGTTGTTTCCTTGCTTATCAGGCAAATGTACCCTGACTTCAAAGAAAACGCTGATCCTTTCTCTAGTATGCCTTTTGTCTATCTGAACATATTATAACATCAAGTAGGAAGTTGCCATTTAGTAGGACTCTCAATGGAAAGACCTGTGAACCACTGTTTGTCACTGAGTAGGCTGCCCGTCTCAAGAACTTCACTCACTTGACAATGAGTTCTCGACAAACATCTTTCATGCAGTGGGGGTAGGCTGATGAGTGCCAGAGGTTTTGTGGACACTGCACCCTGGGAGTCACCAGCTCTGAGATCCCCCTGCCATCTCTGTTTAGGCCTTCTTTCTTTTTTTTTTGTCTCACTGATACCAGGTTGTAGCCTCACTGATACGAGGTTGTAGCCTCACTGATACGAGGTTGTAGCCTCACTGACACCAGGTTGTAGCCTCACAGATACCAGGTTGTAGCCTCACTGATACCAGGTTGTAGCCTCACTGATACCAGGTTGTAGCCTCACTGATACCAGGTTGTAACCTCACAGATACCAGGTTGTAGCCTCACTGATACCAGGTTGTAGCCTAACTGATACCAGTTTGTAGCCTCACTGATACTAGGTTGTAGCCTAACTGATACCAGGTTGTGGCCTCACTGATACCAGGTTGTAGCCTCACAGATACCAGGTTGTAGCCTCACTGATACCAGGTTGTAGCCTAACTGATACCAGTTTGTAGCCTCACTGATACTAGGTTGTAGCCTCACTGATACCAGGTTGTGGCCTCACTGATACCAGGTTGTGGCCTCACTGATACCAGGTTGTAGCCTCACTGATACCAGGTTGTAGCCTCACTGATACCAGGTTGTAGCCTCACTGATACCAGATTGTAGCCCATTGTCGTGGTTTTGTGGTCTCACTGATACCAGGTTGTAGTCCATTGTCCTGGTTTTGTGGTCTCACTGATACCAGGTTGTAGCCCATTGTCGTGGTTTTGTGGTCTCACTGATACCAGGTTGTAACCCATTGTCGTGGTTTTGTGGTCTCATTGATACCAGGTTGTAGTTCATTGTCGTGGTTTTGTGGTCTCGCTGATACCAGGTTGTAGCCCATTGTCGCAGTTTTGTGGTCTCACTGATACCAGGTTGTAGCCCATTGTCGCAGTTTTGTGGTCTCACTGATACCAGGTTGTAGTTCATTGTCGCAGTTTTGTGGTCTCACTGATACCAGGTTGTAGCCCATTGTCGCAGTTTTGTGGTCTCACTGATACCAGGTTGTATAGCCCAGTGTCATGATTTTCTGTATTTGTCTGGCACTTCTTGGGTGGCTTGAGTGATGGATTTGTTTATTTTTTTGCAGGTTTCAGCTACATCATTTATCCATCTATTTCTTGCTCCTCTCGCCTTCCCCTCAAATGTTCTACTGTAAAAAGTCTCATATGCAGACTGGTCTAGCTGCATTCTCACTGGATGGACGAGCTGTTTCATTCTTTGCCTGCCAATATAATCCAGACATAGTCTTATTCCAACTTTCTCTCTAATGCTGGTATTCGTAACCCTGTCTTGCCTAATGTTGTTAGTGACCTTGCGGAGACAGCGCATTTCACATGTGAAATGTTTAGGGTATCACAAGATATTATCTGTGCAGTACGATGAGGAAGTATGGCAGGAATCTTGCAAAAAGTTCCATAAAACCAGTACAGAGTGTGTTGGTGACAACTGAGGTCAGGTACTGGATATCCACTTATACGCTGCACAATAACCTGGACTTTCTCTCACGCCTGTGGACGACATTAATCGCACCAGATGTTTCAAGAAAATGGTATTTTAAACACTATGAATTATTCTGACAAACAAACAAACCAGCACCTAAATACAAGGGCTGTCAAGTGTTTTCCACACTCTGTATTATTTTACAGTGCAGAGAAATCAATACTTATAATAGTTATTTGCATATCCTTTTACAAGACATTGGTAACTAATTCCAGTGTCTGTTGGAAATCCTGGTTTCTAAACAAGCAGACAGACTGGCTGGTTTACTTGATGGGTGACAAGTGAGATGTAGTCAAGGCCCTTTGTGATCAAGTGAAAAATGTGCAAGTGCAAACAGATCATTGCTAAGTGGACAGTTTGGTAAAAAGAAACATCACAGCACTCTGGACATTCCCACAAGTGCTCTGTCCCCATGTTCAGCAGCCAACAAAAGTAGCAATTACAATAGTACCAGAGCAGTTTGATTCTGTGTCCATCTTGCCTTTTCTCTGAGTGAAGAGTGACTGTCAGATCACCTAGTCAGTCCCAGTCCCCGCTGATCCATTCCCTCCCACATCACAATGATCTACATGCAGTTCAACATTGTTGACTTTCTCCCCAAGGGTAGACAACATATCAGCTTGTCACGTCGCAATTCACCACACAAAGGTGCAGCACTAGCCAATCTTTCTGTCTGTTTATTTCTCCACACACTTGTATGCCTTTTAAAATGATGCAAACTATCTAGAATGTTCTTTGGTCAGGTGATGTAAAGAGAGGTACTGACAACATCATGAGAATGCAAAAGAAGAGATTTAGAAGTACGGAGATACAATGCTGGGTGGTCTAAATCAGTTTCACAGAAGACTATCATCGATAAAACTGATCCAAAATATGAATCACCAAGATCTGTGGAGATTTATGTTCCCCCACTGTGAGGTTAGTGCAATAACCTCCCATGGTTGCTGAGTGTTCCTGAGATTTAAAACAGTGGTCGATGCAGGCAGAGATGATGCTGGATGGTAGGCAATCTGGCCTCTATCTCTGCATCTACCACAATCAGTTTCATGGCGGAAAATCATCAGTATTTCCAATTCCTTTTAGGAAAAAATCAAAAAAACTCAACCACGTTCAACCTGCTGCTTCTAGCTAGCTGAAGCTGCCAACAGTCTCCGGCTATATTTGTGGTCTTGTTTATTTGTGCCACTTTCGTGACTAAAGTTCTGGATTTGCGCAGTCTCCGGGCTTTATGCTTCTTTCCTCCACGTCAGACCGCCATCATTTATATTTTAAAATACTGAGTATTTTACTTTGCTGAAAAGTACTGAAAACAGTTTTGGATAGAACCAAAATGTTCAACATGTGACAATTGTGGTCTGATAGTTATCTTCCTGCAATAAGAACAAGTTACTCACGTCATGGAGATGTGTGTTATCATCAGTAAAACTGATCCAGAACATGAATGCCTAAGAGCTGTGGACAGGCATGAATGCTTTGTCCAGATTCTGATCTCAGCAAGAGAATTTGTGTCTCAGAAATAGTCCCTTGTTGGAATCAATGTTCCAAACGATTATGATAACAAAGAAAAACTGGTGTGAAACAAGGAGCCGAAAGAAAGAATCCATGTCACCAACATGTGGATATATTACAGAAATTTAGCGGACATTATGTAAATGCAAGTCGATATATGGGTGAGTATTTAAGCTTACCTGGACATACAGTAAGTTGAGCTGAACTGGGTCTCTTGCGTCCACATTTTGATCCGAGTAGAAGAATTTCCGCCTCAAAAGTAACACCTCGTTGGGATCAATGGCCTGTTCTCTGAGAGTCTTGGAGTGATCCAGCCAGTTCACTGCGGAGAACACAATGTTCACAATAACCATAGCGGAGTCGACAGGCTAGTTAAAAATAATTTGAGGCAGGGAAAAAGGGTGGGGGGTGTCTCCATGGCTAAGTCGTTGAGCTATTCGCTTATGCTCTGAAAGTCATTGATTGTTTCACTGACCATATCTTTACAGAAATCCCCAGGGATCATGGCTGGAGTTAACTGAGTTTGTGCTTTGTGCAAATGCTCTCGGCAGATAGTTAGCCCTTTTGCAGAGAAAGAGACCGAGCCGTTTGGGATAAAACCCAGTTTAATGAAAATACATTTAATTTAAAACCTTTCAAACATCAACATTTTGAAAGACCATGGCAGTTCAGGAGTAGCCTGTTTGCTACGAACAGGGCTATTCAAAATGTTGAAAATGGCCCAACTGTCAGAGGCCAGTGGCCCAAACCTCAGCTTAGAAAGATCATTAATAGGCTACAAATCGCAATGATCCATGGGCCACTTGCTAGGCCTCCACAGGCCGCCAGTGGAATAGTCCTGCAAAGAGCCAAATGTTTACTTTAAACATACCAGAGGCACCAGGAGAAGAATGTGATTTTTGGAATGGTCTTCACACACAATTACAAACTTCATCACCATCGGGTGTCATCTCCGCATTGAACTCTTTCAGTAGCAGCCTATGATTACTTATAATACTATCCTGGCAAGTTCTAGTTAAAGGTTAAAGTCGAGAGAATCGACTTCACTTCACCAGATTTTATCCTATATGGCTCGGTCTCTCTCTGCAGAACAGCTAGCCACCTGCTGGGTGTCAGACAAAGCCCAAACTCCACAGCTCCATTGACGATCCCCTGGGATCTCCATAAAACTGCAATTGAGACCTGAACAGCGCAAACACGAAACGAACCCAAGACCTTTAGAGCATGAGGCAAAGGGCTTAACCAATTAGCTACAGAAACCCTGTAAATCTAATTTCAATTAGCCAATGTCTGAGTTTAAATATCTTGGAACAACATTCACTGAAGATGGTAAACTGGAGGAAGAAATAGACATCCGATGCAGTAAAGTAGGCCAAGTATTACAGCATAAGGTAATCCTAATCAGCACAAAGAAGCATCTCATAAAAAGCATATTTATTCCCCCCCCCCCCCCCCCCCCCCCCCCCCCCCCCCCGCCCCCCCGCCCCCCCCCAGTGCCAGGCAGGCGTGGACAATCACAACACAACATAAAAGAAAATTAGTAACCATGGAAATGAGGTGTCTCAGGAAGACTGTAGGAGTGACCAAAAGAGGTAATATCAGGAATGAGGTCATACGAGATAAAGTGGACACAGAACAAATTCTAAATTACATACAATGACAGCAGATCAAACGGTTTACCCACTTGGAGAGAATGCCTCCTAATGCTACACCATACAAGGCATAAACCAAAACAGGAGAAGGAGGCAGAGCAAGAGGTAGACCAAGAACAAGATGGGAAGATAACATCAGAGAAACTCTACAACACCACGATGTGTCTATGGTCAGGGCAGCCAGAAGAGCACGAAGCAGGACCTTATATCTCCCTCGACACCAGAAGCGGTAAAAGAGGATGCTCGGACATAAATTGAGAAGTCCCTTTAACTGTGGTAGAAGAGATCAGAAGTTTACCTAATGTTTTCGTAGACTAACCATTAACAGATGATAAGATGCATGGTACTGAAAGACTTAAGGATGTGTGCAAAGAGTCTCCAACATCATCTATCTTGCTTCTTCACCACGCAGGGTCAACTTGAGCACTGCTAAAATGTTCTTTACTTAACATTCATCATCTGTGAGCAGCTCCTTCACCACACAGTGTCAACTTCAGCACAGTCAAAATGTGCTTTACTCAACATAGATCATCTGAGAGCAGCATCTTCACCACACAGGGTCAACTTCAGCACAGCTAAAATGTGCTTTACTCAACACAGATCACCTGAGAGCAGCATCTTCACCGCACAGTGTCAACTTCAGCACAGTCAAAATGTGCTTTACTTAACATTCATCATCTGTGAGCAGCTTCTTCACCATGCAGGGTCAACTTCAGCAAAGCTAAAATGTGCTTTACTTAACATTCATCATCTATGAGCAGCTTCTTCACCATGCAGGGTCAACTTCAGCAAAGCTAAAATGTGCTTTACTTAACATTCATCATCTGTGAGCAGCTTCTTCACCATGCAGGGTCAACTTCAGCCCAGCTAAAATGTGCTTTACTTAACATTCATCATCTGTGAGCAGCTTCTTCACCATGCAGGGTATACCTAACTCTTTCAGTCCCATGTAGTTTGTAATTCAACAGTGTCTATGACAGAGTTTTTGGACCTTATAGCAAAGAGTTTTTTTAGTCTCAGTGAACTGATAAATACGACTGCAGGACAGAAATCACTATAGAAGCAATGGAAACATAAGTGGTTACCATAACAAGATTGATATAAGAAAAAACTAATTGTGTAGAAAGTAAAAAGTAACCAATAAACACACAGAGAGTTCCCTGGTAAAGTAAAAAGTGCTCTACTTACATTCATCATCTGTGTGCAGCTTCTTTTTCATCTCCTCCAGCCTCTTCTGATCTTTGGCGATAGATTTGTCTCTCTTCAGCGTCAATGTCTTCTCCTTCTCATCCTCTGGCAGATCTCTTACCAGCGAGTACTCCTCATGATTGGTAATGCCTGTGACCAGGAAAATATGTAACATTTATAGACAGCCAGCCGTTTAGTGACAAATAATGTGATTAGTAATTAGTGATTAGTGATTAGAAATGATTATCATGACAGCACTCCTGGCAGATCTATAGGTGCTCCGATCTCCTCCTCAAAAGCTCCACAAGTGTAAAACGACTGATGACGCCTGTTCTGTGTTAATGAAACATCTTGTCCCCTTAGTGAAATGTTCTTTCTTGCAGCCCCAGTCTGCACCCCCATGTCCATCGGATACAGAGTCATGTCCTTTGGCATGCTCCTCAGTACGGTAAGTGCAGTGCATAGCATTGATAACACTACTTCTGTCCAGTCTGGACCAGCTATAGCAACCGCAGTGTCAGCAAGATAGTCTGCACGCTCGCCCCCTTGAACACCTGCATGACCTGGCACAATGATGAAGGTTAGGGCAGCTATTCGTGAAGTGCTTATTTTTGAAAACCCATTTTTGCTTGATAAATCTAGCTTGGATTTTTTTAAGAAAAATAATGTGCAAGTTGCAGTGAGGTGTTTTTGTATAAAAAGTAATGTGTGTGTGTGTGTGTGTGTTGTCCATCAAGATGATGATGATCATTATTTTTCATCAAGTAAAGTGACTTGCGCGGTGACTTGGATTAAAGTAAGGAAGAGTTGTGCAGTGTCGTCGACCTCACTCTCTTGCCTAAGTCATATCTGGGTTCAGTGGCAAGACAGGGTCAGAACGACTGGAGATATGTCTAGGTGTAGTGGATGACCAGGGCCTTCTACATGCCTTGTCATGCTCTTTGCGCTCCACAGCGCTTTGCTAGTGTCGCCGTCTTGCCCGTTGAACCAATGTGGTTTCCTCCACGCATTCTGCCAACACCAGTCTTTGCATGCTTCGATAGGCAGATCCTAACTCACCGATGGTGAAAAAAAACACCACACATCAGCTACCCTCACCTGCTTTTGCCGGCCTGTCAAAGCCGTTGCCCAGGGGGTGCCCGCTGTGGCATGCTGACAGCTACATGAAGCCACAGGTTAAAAAAGGTAATAAGAGCACCAGTGACAGTTTAAAAGTGTAATGAAAATGTTTTGAAAACAAAATAATATATCTTCTTCTTCTTGGCATTCACTGGCTGTAAACTAAGGCAGAATGTTCTAGTTGTTCATCCACTTCTAGACTTTAGTTTTGTTCAAAAACTTGAGTTGAGTTTTGTGTGCACATCCATTTAACAGATCTGGCTTATTTATGTGAGACTGTTGGTTCCTCACCTATCAGACAGATGCATGTCAACTTTGAAGGAAATATCAATACTTCACTTTAACAACTGCTTGTTAGGTGGGCAGCACCTATATCCACACCCCCCCCCCCCACACCTCACACCCTCGCATGCACCCCCCCCCCCCCCCCCCACCCAATGGTATTTAAAAAACGCATACACAAAAATTAAGTTATGAAGAAGATTTATTTCTCACATCAGAATGTTGAATGTTGAACTAAGAATTGACATCATAGCACTCGGGACACTCCCATTAAGTGTTCAGTTCTTATCTTCAGCAGCAAGCGAAGAGTTCCAATTCCGATGGTACCATAACCCTCTGATTGTATATCCATCTCATCCTTCCCCTGGGTGTTAAGCGTCAGCCAGATCCCCTGGTAACTCATCGCAGCGCCATTCCCCTCAGACCGTAATGATCTGCCTTCGCCTCCGGACTGTTCAACCGTTCCCAAAAGGCCCTCACAATATCTAACTTGTAATACATTAATTCACCACCAAGTGGTGCAGAGCCAGCCAGTCTGCCTGCCTGCTCACTGAGGTTCAAATCTGCATCAAGGCAGATTTGTTCAAAATTGATCTTGGCTACCAGGTCAACCTGCATCGCTCACCAAGTGCCGCCTGGTCTACAAAAACACAAGTCTGGTCTCCCAGGCACTTACTATTAGCTCTGTCTCAATAATGAGACACCATTTTTTGTTATTTTAAAGCCCTACCCTGGCTGTCATTGGGGGCCCTAATATAACCTAACAGTTAAACAGGATTCCTGGGATTAGTGAATGGGTGATTTCCACCTGAATGCTGGCACTTTGCATCACCCGATGTTTATCCCTCACTGTGCGGTTCTGGTGGGGTTGACTGTCACTCACTCACTCATCTTTTTCTCCATGTGCCAGTGGCAAAATATAGACGTCTTAATCTATACACTGAGTTTTAAGATTTACTAATATAGCGATTCTATACAGCTGTGATTTGAGGTAAAGTTCATGTTTTAACTCCATATAGCAATGATTTTAGGTACAGTATGCAACTAATGTCGGCATATATGGCTTTAGCGTTGCGACAGACTTCGTAATGCCGGCGTGTCGGGTTCAATCCCAACCGCAGGCAATTTACCAATAGACCGCCTTGCACTGGCTTTGACAGTGGTATCGAGAGCTGACCATCCAGAAAGCAATGGCAAACTACTGGATGTAAACTGGCTTAAAAAAACAAAACAGTTTTAAAATGTTGAGGTTAGTTCTGCAACATACTGAAAAGGACAGGAAACTAACTTTTACGCGACTGGTGGATGTGACTCATGGACAGTCAGTGAAAAAATTATTTGGAATCAGTGAAGATGTGGTTTTACAGATGAATAATGAGAATACCCCGGACAGATAGAAAGAGTACTGAACATGTCTTGAAAGAAAATGACTCAAGAAGAGAACTGATTGTCCATCTCAGAAGGAGACAAAACTAAATTTTTAAATCATGTCATGAGAAGGAGAAAACTTGAGTACATCATGACGATGGGGAAGTTGGAGGTGAAAAGAGGCAGAGGAAGACTGAAAGAAAAGATGCTGGACAGTTTGACATCAGGGATGAAATTTCACCTGTGTCAGGACTGATTGAAACCACATTAAACAGATGCCTGTGAATGGACATGATTACCAATGCTACAAGGTATTGGAGATCATCTGTGTCAGAAGAACTGACTGAAATCAGATTAAACAGATGCTTGTGAATGGACATGATTACCAATGCTACAAGGTATGGGAGATCATCTGTGTCAGAACTGACTGAAATCAGATTAAACAGATGCTTGTGAATGGACATGATTACCAATACTACAAGGTATGGGAGATCATCTGTGTCAGAACTGACTGAAAGCAGATTAAACAGATGCTTGTGAATAGACATGATATCCAATGCCACAAGGTATGGGAGATCATCTGTGTCAGAACTGACTGAAAGCAGATTAAAAAGATGCTTGTGAATAGACATGATATCCAATGCCACAAGGTATGGGAGATCATCTGTGTCAGAACTGACTGAAATCAGATTAAACAGATGCTTGTGAATAGACATGATATCCAATGCCACAAGGTATGGAATTTCATCTGTGTCAGAACTGACTGAAAGCAGATTAAACAGATGCTTGTGAATAGACATGATATCCAATGCCAAAAGGTTTGGGAGATCATCTGTGTCAGAACTGATTGAAAGCACATTAAAAAGATGCTTGTGAATAGACATGATTACCAACACCACAAGGTATGGAAGATCATCTGTGTCAGATGTAATTGAAAGTGCACGAGACAGAAGGTTGTGAATAGACATGATTACCAACACCACAAGGTATGGAAGATCATCTGTGTCAGATGTAATTGAAAGTGCACGAGACAGAAGGTTGTGAATAGACATGATTACCAATGCCACACACAGCATGGACTACAGAAGATCAGCTGTGTCAAACGTGATTTAAAGTACAGGAGACAGAAGTTCGTGGGTAGACATGACTACCAACGCCACATGGCATGGACTATAAGAAAAACAACGCCAAACGTGTAAAAAGGGCCCTTACTTGGTTTTTCTTTCAAATCACCCATTTTAATTGTACAAAGGAGACAGACAGTGCTATAGGGTCAAGTGAAGACAAAATGGGTATTATAGAATACTAACACTAACATGATTGCGTGACATGGGAGTTAAGCATGGTGATGCACGTCTTTGCCGTCTTCGAGGCCGAGAAAAGAGACAATATAACCAGCTTCTCATGGGGACAATTAGTAGAAGTACTTTAGAGTGGCTGCTGCTTCGGAGAACTGAGCACGCATGGGTATGCCCAATGTGCAGTGACATTAATTGTGATAACAGAACATAAAATAACATCTTAGTAGGGAGTCGGCAGTACGAAACCCAAGTTCCAGGTGTCTCCTTCGTGCCAAAGAACTGCATGGCTGTTGGGTGAACAGTCGTTAACGAGGGCAGGCAGGTCGTTGTAGGGGCGACGCCTGCTGGTGGATGTAATGTCCTAAGTCCCTTCCCCAGCTAATAATGAGGGTACTGCTGGGGTGACCGTTTATTAACCCTCATATAATTCTTCCGGTCAAAATGGACGCTAGGTACGGCCACCTTTTTTTTTTTTTTTTTTAAGCCGTGGCAAATATTTTTCCAGACGGTGGCCGTTGCATTTTTGCTCCATTTGTAGACTGGAAGGATGTAGTTTCGTCGCCTAGCTTCTGAGTTGAGTGCATGGCGTGACACTGTGAGCTGTGTTTGTTTTTCGTTGGCACAGGAGCGGAGCATGTGTGGGGTGACCCGTTTGCTATGAAGCTGAAACTAGGATTACCAGATTACCAGATTACCAGATTTATAGAATACTGTAATGACTTGAATGACCTAAGGTAGAGGAACACCAAAGATTGAGAGTTGTGTTAAGGGACATGAATGTCTATGCCATCTGCCAAGGCAAATAATGATGACGATACTGTCATTTAATTCTTACATTTAATTCTTAACTCTCCAGGTTACGCTGGTGTGTTGGAAAATTAGCAGGCAGACAGACTGGCCGGTTCTGCACCACTTGGTGGTGAACTGATGAATGACAAGCTGGATGTTGTGAGGGAGCAAGTTAATAGTGCCGAGGCACAGATAGATCGTTTCAGTCTGAGGAGAATTGCACTGCGAGGAGTTACAAGGTGGGATCTGGCCGACGTTCAACACTCAGTGGAAAGGCGAGACAGATATACAATCAGTTACTGGTATCACAGATATTGTAACTCTTTGCTTGCTGCTGAAAATGGGGATGGAGCGCTTATGCTGGTGTCCCAAGTGCTGTGAGGTCGATTCTTAATTCAACATTCAACAATTCTTAACTGTGATAATGTCCCTTTTATTCTAATCTGTGCTAATGCTCTTTTTATATGATCTCTCTTTAAAAGTACCATAATTATTCAAATACATTACTGTAGCCTTTTTATTCTATCAGATACACAATTTTACTGCCTTGCAGTTCAGAGACAGCAGCAACAGGTGGCTGAGTGGCCAGAATACCAATCTATAAGGGTTCAAGGCATTTTTTTTTTCTCAACCATAATAAAGGTTCCTAAATACTGGAAGATTCAAACACATCTCCTCTTCCCCTCTCACACTCTGATTCGAGAAAGAGGGAGAGACAGACAAAGAGAAGCAACAGCTGGGTATGTGGCTCTAATACCAATATATGAGACCGGACTATTCAACTGGCGGCTTGAGGGCTTAATCTGGCACGCAGAGGTCTAGCAAGTGGCCCACAGATCACTGCCATTTGTATTGTATTAATGATCTTTCTACGACTGTACTCAGGCCTCTGGACCATGACATCCCCCTTTTTCAACATTGTGGGACCCTGAGTAAATTTAATTGAACAGTCCTGCTTGCTATAAGGATTCGACACACTGTTACAACAAAGTTATGAGAGTTCAAAGAAGTGCTTTATGCAAACCTTTTCTTCGGCAGTTGACACACTGTTGTGATCTACAACCATTTTGCCACATCTGCACAGTGCGGCCCAACACATTCAATTTCAGAAAACCTTAATTAGTTGCTTTTGTGACATGCCTATTAAGGAAGCAGTGGGTTCACCATTTGTTGCCCTTAAAATGGGGCCTTCGAACAAACACAAATTATTCAAAAAGACACCCAGTCACTCACCCATTCTGGTACAGATGGTGATCATCAGGGAGCCAACAGTGTATGAGTCATCCACCTGTAGTGTTTTCAAAACCCCATCCAAAGTTCTCACTTTCAGTATTCTGTGCTTTCTCTTGTACTCAAGTAGATCCTGTGATAAATATACCCAGTGTGTTAGCATCTTTACTACACATCCCATTTCTTAACAAGGTTGAAGTAACTCCCTATTCCTTCAGAATATAAATATAAAGTATATACCAAACTTTCAAAAAAGTAACATCAAATATTTCTCATTATTCAACACATAATACAAAGCATACCATAATCATTAAAAAACTATATATATATAAATACCCCATCCCTCAATAAATAATATCAAGCATAGCCCATTCCTCAACATGCAATAAAGAACTTACCATATCCATATTCCTCAACAAGCAATAAAGAATGTACCCCATTACTAAAAAAAAAATACAAAAACATACCCCAGTGACTCAAAATGGAATATAAAACATACCCTATCTCTCAAAAAAAAAAACAAGATAAAACTAACTCCATTTCTCAACAAACAATATAAAACATACCCCATTTCTCAACAAGCAATATAAAACATACCCCAAATCACAACAACCAGTATAAAAAATACCCAATTTCTCAACAAACAGCATAAAACAAACTCCATTTATCAACAATATAAAACATACCCTATTTCTCAACCAGCAATATACAACATGCCCCATGTCACAACAACCAGAACAAAACATACCCCATTACTCAAAAAACAACATATAACAAACTCCATTTCACAACAAGCAATATTAAACATACCCCATCCCTCAACAAGTAATACTCCAAACTCCTGCCCTGCTCAAGCCACACTCCCTTCTTTGGGTCCTCATCAGCAAGAAACAGGCCATACTCGGAGGCTACAAAAAAAAAACATCTCAATAATATCATAAATACATAATAAACTAACTGCTTTCCTGTTTTCACCACTGTCTATTTCTTCTTCTTCTTCTTTCCATTCACTGGTTGTAAACTCATGCTAAAAGTTCTGGTTGTGTGCCTGCCTCTGTCCCAAAACCTGTGTGTTGTGTGCACATCAATTTTACAGATCCAGCTAATCTGAATGCAGACTACTGCTTACTTGCCTATCAGGTAGATGCTCTCCAACTTCGAATGAAGCCCTCCAATTAGTCAAATCTTAAAACATGCTTGTTGGGGAGGCAGTGGATCTATTCTTGTTTTCATCTCAATGGGACCCCAGAACCCCACATCGGGTATCACTCTCTTTATTATCATCATGTTTGTTATCATCATATTTTCAGAATCATCTCTCTCATCTATGCTGCACTATGAAAATGCCAAAACCAGCAATGATAGAGAACCTCACTGGAAACTGATAGGCACTGTGGGATCCTAACCTAATATAAACAAATGGAAATATTTATTCTTTTGTCCTTCTGCTTATGCCATAGAGCAGTGATTCCCAAACTGCGCTGTGGAGCCCAGGGAAGCCGCGACCGCTTCACAGGGCCGACGTTCGAAGATACATAAGTTTTATTTTTTTTTCATCTCTTACATATGAACAGTCATACTGTTACTTAGGTTAGTTAGTTAGTCTTTCCTCTTGTGTCGAGTGTGGCACATAGGGCAGAGGTCATGACTCTCCATGCACGGCGGTCCGTTGCAATCCGTTGTAGGTCTTGGATGTTTGAGTGGCCCCTAACTTAGGTTAGGGCGGAGTATAAACATTTTTAATTGAAAAAAGGCGCCGCAACTGAGGAAAGTTTTGGAAACACTGCCATAGAGAGTTGCACAGAGGAGTCAGATGTAGTTTCCGGTCTTTTTTTAGTTGTGTTAATATCATATTCAGTTTCTTTAGTGTCTCTCTGACATTAATACTGAGCAACAAGCATGTATCCCTGGATACCAACAACAACAACAAAAAGCCGTCAATAACAAATATTTTTTTTAGCATCTCAGTGCTACCAAACTTGGATAATGGAAGTAAAAAAACACACACATACGCACATAGATGCGCGCGCGCGCACGCACGCACGCACGCACGCACACACACACACACACACATGTGTGCACGCCACGCACACAAACACACACAAATTATAATTGAAACAAGACTTAAGAAATGTCCTCAACTTATGGAGAAGATCAAAAATTATGAAATCTGAAAGAAAGTAACACTGCTAGATTTTATTAGAAAACAACAAGTGAAGTGCTGGTAACTTTATACCAAACTTAGAATGTGTAATTATGAAGGGAAAATAGGCAGAACAACTAAACAATTACTAATAAACTACAGGCATTCATCAGCCTGTGCAGAACAGAGGGCACTGAATGTGGAGTTTTGGGAGAGAAACCAATTCCAGTAAGATATGAGGTGAGAAAACGATGTTTGTGGATAGAAGATCCTTTGAGAAAACCCGATAATAATTTGTAAAACGCAGCTGATAAATGGACTATTCATCTCTGTGCTATCAATACCAGATACGGACAGTGCTAGTAAAACAATAAAGTAAAATTACAACATGTGAGATGAGATATTTGTGTTGAGAAAAACTTACCAGAGACAGAGTCATTAATTTAAAAAAGCTTAGAATAGCAACATTCCCAGTAAATGATTTCAGATAACATCAAGGGAACAAAACTGTGGGCTGGTCAAGATGCAACAAAATCAGCAGAAGCCACAGCGGACTACCTGAAGACAGCAGCCTACAAGGCAAGAATTGACCAAGAAAGAGATGGGTGGAGTAACAATAATATAGAAACACAAAATATTTCAAGCAAGCCAGGCAACTAGCAAAAGATAGGAAATGACATCTGATTTCTTTCTGCACTGTTTTAGAGCATAAGCAGCTGGACAAAAGAGGAACAAAATAATAGTTTGTATAATTGGACATTGGTCTTAGCCGAGGTTTCACCTTCACCTTAATCTGTTTTCCCCACACTTGCTCCATTCCTGTGCCAGTGAGAATCAAATGAAATATCCCTCATTGGCACATTTGAAAAACTGGTGAATTAAACAACCGGTTCCGGAACATTCCAGAAATATGTGCACGCAGTAAATGCATATGGCAGTTGCCAGAGGTACCAAAGCCAACAGTCGCTACCAGAAATGCAGTTTGTCATTGATGGAAGTAGTCAAGCATGACAAGTTAGACATTCCTTCTCTTGATTACAAAAGCCAACAGAAATGGAGGGAGATTTAAAAACACAATGAGCAAAAATCAGGAAAAGCTTAATAGCATGAGGAAGACAGTGAGAGATGCAAGTGGCAGTATATACAGAACAGCTTGACGTGCCGTCCTTGTGGCCTATGCTCCAAAGAATGATCAATGGCAGAAGAAAAAGTAAAGGACCCTTTTCCACGTCTTCAGGTGTATTGGGCATATAGGGCTAGACATATATTTTATAGACCAGTTGGCACCGGGTGGATGATGTGGTCAGCATCACGCCGGCCGCCTTTATTTTCCCAGACTGTACCATGTGCCCACTCAAGGCTGGGTCGACCTGACAGTAAAATCATTTCTGAGCCACTTTACCAGAGCATCTCTCCAGATGAAGCATGAAATACAAAAAAGAAAAAGCAAAAAAGGATTTAAACACACACAAAATGGATCTTACGGTTTCCAGGATTCTCCTCAGGTAACCTATCTCTTATCATGCGGCAAGCATCGTAGACAATTGTCGAGGGCTCAAACTGCATCGTTTTGATGACATTGAGATCCACTGCGCTGATTCTCAGCGAGAGAGCCATGCTGGCTGCTATGCCTGTTCCACTGGCACCAGAAGGATGAAGCTGACTTGGGCACTACTGGTGTCTTTGTGTTGCCAGGAACTGGTTACGAAAATGAGTTTATGTGACTCCTGGACCTATTAGCAGGCGGTCACATGTACACACACTTGTCCTGTTGTAAGCTGGTTGGGGCTGTTTGGTGTGGCCTGCCAGATGAAATAATCAGATCGTATAAATAAATATGCACTTGTTTTATAGTACACAAGTCTGCGGACAGACATACAATTATAAGACAGGTAAAGTTACAGAGAAACATAACATTATTGTAGATAAACAGTATACAGGCAGGCTTGCAGTAATAGACATAATTTTAGACAGAAAGGCAAGACAAACAGTCAGACTATGACACAGACAGGTAAGGTTGCAGACAGACAGACATAACTTCAAACATGAATGTAGGGAGACAGCCTAGCAGGCAGGCATTTTTTGCAGACTGTGTGTTCAGGTACAGCAGACTGGTGGTCAGACAGACAATTTATAAAACTATTTAAATTACAGAGGGGCCGCTGGCTGAGATGTTACTATTGCCAGGTTCTCCTTCATACACATATGTGTATGTATGTTGTTGAGACATTTCCATCCGTCCAGACAATTATGTTATACTGTGCTAAAGGGAGGATGAATGGATGGATGGACGGATGGATGGATGGATGGATGGATGGATGAATGGATGGACAGACAGACGGATGGAAGAATGGATGGATGGATGAAGAGATGGACGGACTGATGGATGGATGAATGGACAGATGGATGGACGGATGGATGAATGAATATGTGTGTGTATTTATGTATGTATGTGACTGTGTGTGTGTCCATTGGAGGCTTGCTAATAGCTGCAGCTCTAGTTGCTCACACCACTGTGCTGCTTAGATACAGCAATGCTTACACATACCAATTTATGCAAATCTATACCATTTATTTAAACCTGCACCCTTTATGCAAGCCTCTACCATTTATGCAAATCTGAACCATTTATGCAAACCTTTACCATTTATGCAAGCCTTTACCATTTATGCAAACCTTTACCATTTATGCAAACCTTTACCATTTATGCAAACCTTTACCATTTATGCAAACCTTTACCATTTATGCAAGCTCTTGCCATTTACGAAATCGTGTTAGTGGGTTGGTTAGGCATGGGCAGCTGAGATGGTCTTTGAGACAGATTAAAACCAGAATCTTATTACAAAATCTATAACAGGCGAGTCAGATTTTTTTTATATGTTATTAAAAGTAACCAATCAAATGCTACTAATCAATTCTTAACACTATGGGCTGGGAAGAAGAAAAAAAACAGCGACATTCAACATGATCTGACCAGAGAGAAGAAAAACAGTGACATCCAACATGATCTGACCAGAGAGAAGAAAAACAGTGACATCTAACATGATCTGACCAGAGAGAAGAAAAACAGTGACATCAAACATGACCTGACCAGAGAGAAGAAAAACAGTGACATCTAACATGACCTGACCAGAGAGAAGAAAAACAGTGACATCCAACATGACCTGACCAGAGAGAAGAAAAACAGTGACATCTAACATGACCTGACCAGAGAGAAGAAAAACAGTGACATCCAACATGACCTGACCAGAGAGAAGAAAAACAGTGACATCTAACATGACCTGACCAGAGAGAAGAAAAACAGTGACATCCAACATGATCTGACCAGAGAGAAGAAAAACAGTGACATCCAACATGATCTGACCAGAGAGAAGAAAAACAGTGACATCTAACATGATCTGACCAGGAAGGAGAGAAACAGTGACATCCAACATGATCTGACCAGAGAGAAGAAAAACAGTGACATTCAACATGATCTGACCAGGAAGAAGAAAAAACAGTGACATCCAACATGATCTGACCAGGAAGGAGAAAAACAGTGACATCCAACATGATCTGACCAGGAAGGAGAAAAACAGTGACATCCAACATGATCTGACCAGGAAGGAGAAAAACAGTGACATCCAACATGATCTGACCAGGAAGGAGAAAAACAGTGACATCCAACATGATCTGACCAGGAAGGAGAAAAACAGCGACATTCAACATGATCTGACCAGAGAGAAGAAAAAGTGACATCCATCACAATCTGATTAGGAAGAAGAAAAACAGTGACATCCAACATGATCTGACCAGGAAGGAGAAAAAGATGATCTGACCAGGAAGAAGAAAAACAGTGACATCCAACATGATCTGACCAGGAAGGAGAAAAAGATGATCTGACCAGGAAGAAGAAAAACAGTGACATCCAACATGATCTGACCAGGAAGGAGAAAAAGATGATCTGACCAGGAAGAAGAAAAACAGTGACATCCAACATGATCTGACCAGGAAGGAGAAAAAGATGATCTGACCAGGAAGAAGAAAAACAGTGACATCCAACATGATTTGAGGTATTTTGGCCTTGTTAATGGTTATGGTGGCCTGAAGGGAATGGTGATGGAGGGCACAGTTTCTGGAAAATGAGGCAGAGGTAGACCTAACCGGTGTGGATACAAGAAACTGAAGATGCATTATCCATTAAAGCACATATGGCTGGAGAATTTGCTAGAAAAAACTTACAGCTGTGGTGTGATGAAGACAGCAACATTCATTCTGTTTACAACTTGATGATATGAGACTGAGAAGTAACAAAGTGGCCAACTTGATGGAAAAGAGGCAAAATGAAGACAAAGAGATCAATACTCGGATTGCCTGGCCTCATGGCTAAGGCTGGACAAAAAACACAGACCTTATCCATGATTCTGGTGATCGTGTGAGCTGAGGAACCATAAACGCCTGGATTTTTCCATTTGGCAAATCATGAATAATGAGTTTTCAAAACCTTCCGAAGACTATTTGACATTTGAATCTTAATTTCAATGCAATGATGTCAAAGTCACCTGAGCTTTCAAAAAGGGTTTCTTGTATCTGAATGGGGCTTCTTTTTTACTTCTCAGCATTCACCGGCTGTAAACTGAGGCGGAAAGTTCCGGGTGTCCATCCACTTCTGGACTTTAGTCTTGTTCCAGAACTTCTTGAGCTTTGTATGCAAATTTATGTTACAGACTTGGCTTATTTTTATGCACGCTGGGCGGCTGGCTCCTCACCTCTCAGGCAGATGGACTCCAACCTTAAAGGAAACATTCTGTGCTTTATTGATATCCTACCCCAAACAGTGGAAATCCACAGGTCACGGGACAGTCTAATATTTCAGGGTGTGGTAGATAGGCTGCATACAGTCGTAAGACCTTGGCTGCATGTAGTCGTAGGACCTAGGCTGCACTCTCTCGTGGGATGTAGGTGGGTTGGGGTTAGGGCCAGTTCTAGATGTTTTGGGGTCGTTAAAAGCATCAGAAAGCCGGAAAACCCAGTTTTACCACCCTCTAAAATAGTGGAGTGTCCTGTGACGTTAATAAAGCACCAAACATTCCTTATTAGTTTACCTTTTATGACCTGCATATTAG
>CAJHNH020000288.1:296145-388645 GCA_905116865.2 Candidula unifasciata | reverse complement strand
TGAAGCCGTAGTTGGTTATCTATCTTTTCCATCGTGGTCTCGACTTTCAAGCAGACGACGGGCATGCTGGAACAGCCTGTGTGACTATCGAGCGACATGAACCTAAAGTTGAGGTCAGTGGATCGTTCTGCAACAGGCTATTTGGCTTTAAGAGTGCACTTTATCAATCAATTCGGTCTTCTTCTTCTTTGGTCATAGCACTATGTCAATCTTCTTCTTCTTCTTTGCGTTCGGTTTCGTATGCTCAGATCAGACCATCAGGTGGATTGCCTCTATGAACTCGCATGTCAGTTGCAGGTCCTTCATGGTTCCCCATAGCTTGCTCTGTACACTTTGCTCTTGAGGCCAGGTGTCTTTTCGAAGTTGTGTGTAGAGTGGGCATGTCTGCAGAATGTGCTCAGGTGTTTGTGGTCCTGTTTGACAGGCACACTGTGGGGACTACAATCTATTTTATGCATGAGGCAGTTGAGCCTGCCGTGTCCTTTTACTAATCGTAGACGGAAAATTGTTGTATGTTGCTTTCCGTTGAGTTTGCTGGTGGGGTCTTGTGGGTGTTTACTGTTTGTTCTCTCTAAAATTCCTTGTATTTTCCCTTTATAAGTGTTCTGATTTCTGGTAACGACAATGGATGGGTGTGTTGTTTCTCAATCAGGTCCTCTTCTTCTTTGGTCTTACTGGTTAAGCCATCAATACCGTCAATCTTTCAAGAGAGGAGTTAAATGTCGTGTCCTGTATTTTACAAGTGGCGTAGCTTGTGTCATACTGCATTTCTGTGGTGTCTAAGGTACCGTCTTCATAACAAACGTTGCGTTAGCTTAGGTCACCGCCTTCTCCAGAATAGAGTCGGCCGTGGCTTAGGCGTCGCTAACTCGCTTCGCAATTCCAAGGCGCAAGGTTTGATTCCAGCTGCGGACGATTTGGCAGCAGATCGCCTTGCGCTGGTTTTGACAGTGGTGTCGACAGCCGCCCGTTGAGTGCAATGGCAAACTAGTGAACGCAAAATTGCATAGTGAAATCATAAACAGCAAAATATTGCTGGGGTTGGTTGTGCATGTCAAACTCACCGTCCCCAGTGGGCTAAATGGCTATTTCTGTTTCCATGGAGGCCAGACGCGACATCTAACCGAAGTCATTTCATACAAATGTTTGCAGAATAATTTTATCGCAGGCTGCATGTTTACGTGCCTGCAGCAAGGAGATGCAACCAACCTGTTTCTACATCGAGCCGGCGCTCCAGCGTAGTTGATAGAACGTTGGACGTCGGGTGACAATCCACATGCCATGTCCGGTCCTCGGATTCGAGCCGGGGTGTACGTGGTGCCGAAATAAAGGGCCTCGATGCTGACGACACTAAGCCAGTTGAGCTGTGGTCACGGGGAAAACATGGGAGGGAAGCTGTGTCAACTTCGGGGTGGAGAGGCGAAATGCCTGAGTCCCTAAGTTTTTGCACATCCGCTGACCATTATTCCGCGACCCATCCTAGCATGACCTATCTTAACACGACTCACAATACTCCCCCCCCCCCCCCAGCGACAAACTACACGCTTAACCAACCAGCGCCTAACTATAACGGCCCACTCACGGGTTTGGCATTTTGAAAACCAGCATCCATGCAACCGCGCAGATGTCGCCAGTAATCTACCGAGCCGTTTCATTCAAACCCCGACGACAGGCTGGTCCCACACTTGTGCGTAAGCCGGTGCAAACGAGAAAGGGTGAGCTGCAGTTTAACAGTTCCCCTGGCAGTTTGTAACCTATCCTGGTCTATGGTATTAGTCAGAACAGGCGTTCTGTGGCAGAGAAAACATTTGGGAGAGGAGGAACCTTAGCCCCCCCCCCCCCTTTCCCCAGCCACATTCAAATTTTCTATGAAAACAGTGGACTACTCGATGGGCTTTGTCATGTTTAAGAGCATAATAATATAATAATACACAAGCTCAATGCAAGCATTGGAAATGTGATCTTTCAGAATAATTCTTGGTATATCATACAGAGACCACAGGATAAATGTTGAGATTCGCCGTATAATTTACAAAGCCCACTGGCAAATATGAACATCCTCTTCAACTACAGTGAACAGGGAAATCCAGTGGTACGGACACATAATAAGATCTATCGGCTTCTCAAAAACAACATTACAGGGCTCAGTAAAGGGGCAGAGAAGAAGAGGCGGACCAAGAAACGTCTGGATACAGAACTTGACTGACTGGACCAGGCCTTAGGCATGCAGTCATACAGTTTATCGCATCTGACCATTAAATCTGAAGGTACTGGTGACGCTACGACACGTAGTGTAACTGGATGATGGTGACGACGATAAAGAGTAAAGTGATGAATAGGAAAATGATAAATAGTAATGAATAGGAAAGTGCTGAACAGTAAAGTGATAAAAAGTAAAGCGATTAATAGTAAAATGGTGAATAGTCAAATTATGAACAGTAAAGTGATGAATAGTAAACTGATGAATAGTAAAGGAATGAATAGTAAGTAAAAAGATGAACAGTAAAGTGCTGAATAGTAAAGTGCTAAACAGTAAAGTGTTGAATAGTAATGTTATGAATAGTAAAGTGATAAATAGTAAAGTGATGAATAGTAAGATAAATAGTAAAGTGTTGAATAGTAAAATGACGAATAGTAAATGACGAATAGTAAAATAATTAACAGTAAAGTGCTGAATAGTAAAGTGATGAATAGTAAATAAATACCAAAATACATCGGAAATAATATGAAATGTACAAACATACTTTTTATACGGGAATGACTTTAGATGGTTAAAGGCGGTTTCTTTAGTATCCTTACAAAACGTTAGGGAAAGGTTCAAGCCCGAACATTAGTACTGTGTCTATACAGAATTTCAGAACTCTTGTCTCTCATCTCAACAAAACTAGATTACAATTCATACACTTCGTCTTCCGCTACAAATCGGAAAATTAGACACTCTTCTATTAAATCTTGTTACGCTTTTTGCTGGGCAATTTCCTGCACACAGGCACACCACACGCACTGACAGTTGGGCCAGCTGTTTCCTTTGCCCATCTGTTCAACCAATCTTCTTGTTGCGGTTATTGATCCTCAAGAGGCCAGGGCTTCCTGCCTTCGACCCAATACCCAAGACCTGGAAGTGTTCATCAGCGGTTGTGTTATTTCATAAACAAGTGTCCCATTTAATCTGGCAACGGTGAATGTGGTATTTCAGTTTTAATTGACCCCAAACAAACCTGATATTTATATTTAGGGTAGCTATATTTAGCATGTCAGCCCTGTGGCTAATTCGATGCGAACGCTTCGTAATACCGGGATGCCGGGTTCGATCCCAACTGCAAGCCATGCCTTGCGTTGGTTTCGACAGTGGTATCAAGAAAGCCCTCCGTCCAGTAAGCAATGGCAAACTAGTGGACGTAAATTTGCCTAGAAAAAACACACAACAGCCATGGGCTGCTGGGGTTGGTTCTGCAACGTCCTGCAAAGGATACGCAACTAACCTATATATATATATTTAGCATGGGTTGGCGTTAAGGTTAGCGATCCATTGTTCATTTTTGAAATTTTCCTTACCATAAGTGCGCCGATCTCCTGCTGAGTATCTCTCCAGGTGTTTTTAGGCTAACAAATCCCATTCTGTTCTGGTTGACGTAACGACGAGTGGCTCCCGTTTGGTTTTCCTGTCTCGCGGCTCCAACTTGCACGCGCGCGCGTGTGTGCGTGCGTGCGTGCGTGCGTGCGTGTGTGTGTGTGTGGAAACGTTTGCTTGCGTGTATTCAAATAAAACTATGTACACATACTGTAATATTTCACTTTTTGTTTTAATCCTGTGCCACCAGTGACATTAGCTGCTTTCTACTTGACCCATCATGGTATTAAAATTTAAAAAAAAAACGCGGCTCCAACTGGTATACTCAGGGTCACGGCCTTGAAAAAAAAGTATATAAATAAAACCGAGTTGTACCGCAAAAGAAAACACCCCGATGGTGCGTGATGTGTCTGGACTATTATCAATATAATATGGATATTTACAGCATGCACGCTTCTGTACAGCCTAGGATCATAGAAGCCGTTACTAAGCTAGTACACTGAGATGATATTACCCATAAGCGACCCATGAGAACAGCGCTGACTTTGATACCCGTGTGCCATAACAGTACAAATGTACACACCAAGCCATCAAGATGGCACAATAAGATCTAGATCAATAATCAGATCCAAGGCGACTGCCGGCACAACGAGATAGACACAGCCTGGCTGACCAGACAGACCCAGGAGACACGCACACTCTAACAGGAGACACGCACACTCTAACAGGAGACATGCAAACTCTAACAGGAGACATGCAAACTCTAACAGGAGACATGCAAACTCTAACAGGAGACATGCAAACTCTAACACGAGACATGCAAACTCTAACACGAGACATGCAAACTCTAACACGAGACAGGCAAACTCTAACAGGAGACAGGCAAACTCTAACAGGAGAATGCAAACTCTAACAGAAGACATGCAAACTCTAACAGAAGACAGGCAAACTCTAACAGGAGACAGGCAAACTCTAACAGGAGACATGCAAACTCTAACAGAAGACAGGCAAACTCTAACAGGAGACAGGCAAACTCTAACAGGAGACAGGCAAACTCTAACAGGAGACAGGCAAACTCTAACAGGAGACAGGCAAACTCTAACAGGAGACAGGCAAACTCTAACAGGAGACAGACAAACGCTAACAGGAGACAGGCAAACTCTAACACGAGACATGCAAACTCTAACAGGAGACATGCAAACTCTAACAGGAGACATGCAAACTCTAACACGAGACATGCAAACTCTAACAGGAGACATGCAAACTCTAACAGGAGACATGCAAACTCTAACAGCAAAACACCAGGATACTAAAAAGCAAGAAATTCATCCATAGAACGGTGACTGAAAAGCTTAACGAGAAGGGGAAAGGGGAACAAACCACACACAAAAGACAAATCAAAGTTTCGGCCGCGGCCTTTCTCACGCGAAATACACAAGTTTTTCAATTACAGTCCCCGGATTAATTTCTCTGTATTAGTTTGATTTCAGTTACTGCTGTTTTCTCCCACTTTATACAATAGCAGTACGATCTACTGCCATAATTATAACCGAATCTCATTGGGATAAGGCTAGCTGTGTAGACAGAGCTTGAACGTGGCTAATGCAAACTGATAATAATGATGATGACCAAGGCAACCAAAACTTACTCCGACTGCAGCAGTAGCCGTTATTGGTGCCCTGGGTGCTAGGGTTGACGGGGTACCTGGGATTTGCTTTGTTGATCTGACGTACATATTTTTTAAATAACAGAATGATAAACATTTAGCTAGCAGCCCGGGGAGGGGTGGGCGGGGGGGGGGGCGGTAGAGAAAAAAAAACCGACTGATCGATCTATTGAGCCAAGCCAAACCAGGAAAGTATACTATCTATCTATCTATCTATCTTCTTTTACCCCACCAGGACATCACACAAGCGATAAACACCCGGTGACACACAGTGCCACCATGTGGATAAGGATCACCGTGGAGAGGTCCCAGAAACCGCGTTCAGCCATTATACCATATATATGGACGGGCTATATTGCGGCCCTTGGCAAAAGCCATTCGGGCTTCCAATAACGAAAAATTGCATCCCACAAGGGGATGACAGAATTATAGTATGCACACATAGACAGGAGAGTATATTTTTTTTTTCTAAGCCCCAAAATGATATCCCTCGTGCATGAACCGACTGTAGACTGGACACGGCTATGCCCTGTGCATACACTTATGTACTTCAGAACAACAACAGTATCTAAGCTTGGCTGTGTTTAGTAAAGCTGTCACCGCCCACTGCATGCAAAGACTCACTACAGATAATAAATATTACATCAACTATTGTTGTGGGGGAGGGGGGAAAAAGGGGGGGGGGGGGAGGGCTTCGATTGGGGTTATGTGTGTTTACTGCCCCTTGGGACCGTTTAATTATTGCCCTTGGCGGAAGCATTCAGCTGTCCAATCGATGATGTGAATGTCTGTTGCAAGCTGATAGTCTCAATGTCAAATGTGTTCCGCTATGCACGTTTAAAAAAAAAATTACGGAAACGGCTGCGTAAACAAGTGCCGAGAGGGTCAAACAACACACACACACACACAGAGAGAGAGAGAGAGAGAGAGAGAGAGAGAGAGAGAGAGAGAGAGAGAGAGAGAGAGACAGACAGACAGACAGACAGACAGACAGACAGACACAGACAGAAAGAGAATTACAGAGAGTTTGAGGCAGATAATTTTATTGTGAAAGACAAGCAGACAGACAGAATTAGACAGAAAAAGTGATGCCCAGCCAGGAACAAACAGACATAGAGACAGACTAACTGGGCAGAGAGATAGGCAGACAGGCAGAAAAAGAGACAGACTGATTGAGGCAGGCAGAGAGACTCAGACAAGCAGACAGAGAGCATCAGACAGGCAGGCAGACAGAAAAGAAGAAAGACTGACCGAGGAAGAAAGAAAGACTCAGTCAGGCAGGGAGAAAGAAAATGAGACAGAATGACTGAGGCAGACAGAGTGACGCAGACAGGTGGGCAGACAAATAGAAAAAAGAGACAGACTTGCTCACAACGTCCTAGAATGTAAGGTTACCCACTTGCTCACAATCTCATAGACACACAAGTAGATATGTGCTCACTTGAATGTAGGCTTATCTATTACTCACAGCCTCGAAACGTCATAGAATGTAAGGTTATCCACTTGCTCACAACCTCAGACATACAAGTAGATATGTGCTCACTTGAATGTAGGCTTATCCATTGCTCACAACCTCGCAACGTCATAGAATGTAAGATTATAGACTTGCTCACAATTTCACAGACACGCGAGTAGATATGTGCTCACTTGAATGTAGGGCTATTCGCTTGCTCACGGCCTCACAGAATGTAGGGTGTTATCCACTTGCTCACAACTTCAAAGACACATCAGTAGATATGTGCTCACCTGAATGTAGGGTGTTATCCACTTGCTCACAACATCAAAGACACGTCAGTAGATATGTGCTCACCTGAATGTAGGGTTCCGCTTGCTCACAACCTTACACAACAACAAATGAAGCGGGCCTCACCGGAGGTTTCCATTCCACCTTTCAACCACTCACCGCGCACAATCGTGTCAGCAACACGCTCAACGCGAACAGAAAACGCACCTTGGATTACTCATGAAGGTGTCACCGGTGCACGCGTAATCTAAAATTAGCAGGTGGGTTCTTGCCAGTTTGTGTAACTAAACAGAAAACAGTAGAAAGGCAAATATGACCGACATGAAATAAGATGGCAAACAAGTTGATTCACGACCAACACAACACGGGTACGGCGGTTAAATGTGTACATATGACAAACAACTACTACTATTTAGCAGTTGAAAGTAGTTGCTTGGAAATTCGAATTGAATACCAGTAGGAAATTAAAACAGACTCTAACAGCTAACTGTTAGGCTCAGTAACAAAAAGCTGACTGCTTGGTTGGCTGGCAGGTTGCTTGGTTGGCTGGCTGGCTGGTTGCTTTGGTTAGCTGGCTAGTTGCTTGGTTGGCTGGCTGGTTGCTTGGTTGGCTGGCTGGTTGCTTGTTGGCTGGTTGCTTGGTTGGCTGGCTGGTTGCTTGGTTGGCTGGCTGGTTGGCATGCTGGTTGCTTGGTTGGCTGACTGGTTGCTTGGTTGGCTGGTTGCTTGGTTGGCTGACTGGTTGCTTGGTTGGCTGGCTGGTTGCTTGTTGGCTGGTTGCTTGGTTGGCTGGCTGGTTGCTTGTTGGCTGGTTGCTTGGTTGGCTGGCTGGTTGCTTGTTGGCTGGTTGCTTGGTTGGCTGGCTGGTTGCTTGTTGGCTGGTTGCTTGGTTGGCTGGCTAGTTGCTTGTTGGCTGGTTGCTTGGTTGGCTGGCTGGTTGCTTGGTTGGCTGGTTGCTTGGTTGGCTGACTGGTTGCTTGGTTGGCTGGCTGGTTGCTTGGTTGGCTGGCTGGCTGGGGCTGGTTGCTGGCTGGTGCTGGGTGGGGCTGGCTGGCTGGTTGCTGGGTTGGCTGGTGCTGGTTGCTTGGCTGGCTGGCTGGTTGCTGGTGCTGCTGGCTGGTTGGTGGCTGGTCTGCTAGCTGGTTGCTTGGTTGGCTGGCTGGTTGTTTGGGTTGGCTGGCTGCTGGTGCTGGTCTGGGGGCTGGGCTGGCTGCTTGGTTGGCTGGTGGCTGGCTGGTGGGCTGGCTGCTTGCTTTGGCTGGCTGGCTGGTGGGGGCTGGCTGGCTGGCTGCTGGGTGGGCTGTTGGCTGGCTGGTTGCTGGGCTGGCTGGCTGGTGGGCTGCTGGGCTGGGCTGCTTGGGGGGCTGGCTGGGCTGGGTTGGCTGGTTGCTTGCTTTGGCTGGCTGGCTGGTTTCTGGGCTGCTGGCTGGCTGGCTGGCTGCTGGCTGGGGGGCTGGCTGCTGTTGCTGCTGGCTGCTGGCTGGTGGCTGCTGTGGCTGCTGGGTTGCTCTGGTGTGGCTGGGCTGGGCTGCTGCTGGGGGTGGGCTGCTGCTGCTTGCTTGGCTGGCTGGCTGTGCTGCTGGGTGGCTGGCTGGCTGGGCTGGTGGGGCTGGCTGCTGGGCTGGCTGGCTGGCTGCTGGTGGCTGCTGGCTGGGGCTGCTTGGCTGGCTGCTGCTGCTGGGCTGGTGGTTGCTGCTGCTGGCTGGGCTGTGCTTGGTGCTGGGCTGGTTGCTGTGGGCTGGGGCTGGGCTTGGGTTTCTGGCTGGCTGGCTGGCTGGCTGCTGGCTGGGGGGGGGGGCTGCTGGCTGGCTGGGCTGGGGGCTGCTGGGCTGTGGTGCTTGGCTGGCTGGCTGGCTGCTCTGTGGCTGTGGGGGCTGCTGTGCTGCTGGGGGGCTGGCTGGGCTGGGGGGGGGGCTGGCTGGTGCTGGGCTGGCTGGCTGGGGCTGCTGCTGGGGCTGCTGCTGGTGCTGGGTTGGCTGGCTGGTTGCTGGGGGGCTGGCTGGCTGGCTGCTGCTGGCTGGCTGGCTGGTGCTGGTGGCTCTGCTGGGGCTGCTGGTGCTGCTGGCTGGGGGGGCTGGGCTGGTGGCTGTGGGGCTGCTGGGGGTGCTGGTGGGCTGGCTGCTGCTGGTTGGCTGGGCTGCTGTGGGCTGCTTGCTCTGGCTGGCTGCTGGGGGCTGGTGCTTGCTGGGGCTGCTGGTGGCTGCTGGTGGCTGGGGGGGCTGGCTGCTGGGGGGCTGCTTGGTGGCTTGGCTGGTTTGGCTGACTGGTCTGCTGTGGGTTGGCTGGTCTGGGTGGCTGGGGGCTGGCTGCTGGGCTGTGGCTGGCTGGGCTGGTGTGGCTGGCTGGCTGGCTGGCTGTGCTGGGGGCTGGTGTGCTGGCTGGCTGCTGTGCTGGGGTGGCTGGGGGGCTGGTCTGGCTGGCTGGCTGCTGGGGGCTGGCTGGCTGGCTGGTGGGTCTGGGCTGGCTGCTGCTGGGTTGGCTGGTGCTGGCTGGGCTGGCTGGCTGGGCTGTGCTGCTGGTGGGGCTGCTGGTGGCTGCTGGCTGCTGCTGCTGGCTGCTGCTGGCTGGTGGTCTGCTGCTGCTGCTGCTGGGTGGCTGGGGCTGGGGCTGGCTGCTTGGTTGCTGCTGGCTGCTGGGCTGGCTGGCTGGGCTGCTGTGCTGTCTGCTGGTGGCTGGCTGGGGGGCTGGGCTGGCTGGGCTGGGGCTGGCTGCTGGTGGGGGGCTGGCTGGGTTGCTGGGCTGGGCTGGCTGGCTGGGGGGGCTGGCTGGCTGGCTGCTGGGCTGGGGCTGCTGGGCTGTGCTGCTTGCTGCTGCTGCTGGGCTGGCTGGTGGTGCTGGGTTGGCTGACTGCTGTGGGGCTGGGCTGGGGTGGCTGGCTGGTTGCTGGCTGGCTGGGCTGGCTGCTGGGGGGTGCTGGGCTGCTGGCTGCTGGGGGCTGGCTGCTGCTGGTCTGGCTGGCTGCTGGCTGCTGCTGGTGCTGGCTGCTGGCTGGTGTCTGGCTGCTGGTGGGGTGGGCTGGCTGGTGGGTTGGCTGGGGGCTGGCTGGGGGGGGCTGGCTGGCTGGGCTGGGGCTGGCTGGCTGGGTGCTGGCTGGCTGGCTGGCTGGCTGGGGCTGTGCTGGCTGCTCTGCTGGCTGGCTGGTGGCTGCTGGCTGCTGCTGGTTGCTGCTGGCTGCTGCTGGCTGGCTGCTGGGGGGCTGCTGCTGCTGGGCTGCTGGTGGGTGCTGGCTGGGGCTGCTGCTGGGCTGGCTGGCTGGCTGGCTGGCTGGCTGGCTGCTGCTGCTGGGGCTGCTGCTGGTGGCTTGTCTGGGCTGCTGTGGGGCTGGGGCTGGCTGGCTGGCTGGCTGCTGGCTGGCTGGGGCTGCTTGGGTGGCTGCTGCTGGCTGCTGGGCTGGCTGGCTGGTTGGGTGGCTGCTGGCTGCTGGCTGTGCTGGCTGGTTGGCTGGGCTGTGGGCTGCTGGCTGGCTGGTGGGCTGGTTCTGCTGGCTGTGGGGGCTGGCTGGTGGGCTGGTCTGCTGTGTGGCTGGCTGGCTGGGCTGGGGCTGGGGCTGGCTGGTGCTGCTGGCTGGGCTGGCTGGCTGGTGGCTGCTGCTTCTGTGTGGCTGGGGGGGTGGCTTGGCTGGCTGGGGGGGCTGTGCTGCTGGCTGGGGGGGGGGGGGCTGGCTGGCTGGGTCTTCTGGGCTGGCTGGGCTGGCTGCTGCTGCTGGCTGGCTGCTGTGGGCTGGTGGGGGGGGGGGGCTGGCTCTGGCTGGGCTGGTGCTGGGCTGCTGCTGGTGTGCTGGTGCTGCTGGCTGGTCTGCTGCTGGCTGGCTGCTGGGGGCTGGCTGTGGCTGGCTGGCTGGCTGCTCTGGTGGCTGGCTGTGCTGGGGGTGGTGCTTGGCTGGCTGCTGGCTGGGTGGGGGGCTGGCTGGTGGGCTGGGTGCTTGGCTTGGCTGCTGGGGGGGGCTGCTTGGTTGGTGGGGCTGGTGTTGCTTGGCTGGCTGGCTGCTGGCCTGTTGCTTGGGGGTGCTAGCTTGCTGGCTGGGCTCTGGCTGGCTGTTGGCTGGCTGCTGGTGGGGTGGCTGGCTGGCTGCTTGGCTGCTGGCTGGCTGCTGGCTGGCTGCTGCTGGGCTGCTGGGTTGGCTCTGCTGCTGCTGGGGGGGTGGGTGGGCTGCTGTCTGGCTGGCTGCTGCTGTGGGTGGGCTGCTGGGTGGGGGGCTGCTGCTGGTGCTGGGCTGGGCTTGCTGGCTGCTGTGCTGGGGGGGCTGGCTGGGGCTGCTGTGCTGGCTGGTGGCTGCTGGGTTGGCTGGCTGGCTTGCTGGCTGGGGCTGGGGGCTGGCTGGGGCTGGCTGGGTTGCTGGCTGCTGCTGGTGGGGGGGCTGGCTGCTGGGTTGGCTGGCTGGTGTGGCTGCTGCTGGCTGGCTGGCTGGGGGCTGGCTGTGCTGGCTGGTTGGCTGGCTGGCTGGCTGGGTGCTGTGTGGTGTGGCTGGCTGTGGCTGCTGCTGGGGCTGGGCTGGTGCTGCTGGTGGGCTGCTGTGCTGCTGGCTGCTGCTGTCTGGGCTGCTGGTGCTTGTGGGCTGTGCTGGTGCTGGGCTGGCTGGCTTGGCTGCTGGCTGGTGCTGGTGTGCTGGGGCTGGGGCTGGGGGGTGGTGGCTGTGGGCTGCTGCTGCTGTGCTGTGGTGGCTGTGGCTGCTGGCTGCTGGGCTGGGCTGGCTGGGGGGTGGGCTGGCTGGCTGGCTGTGGGGGTGCTGCTGCTGGGGCTGTGGTGCTGGGTGGCTGCTGGCTGCTCTGGCTGGCTGGCTGGTGGGGGCTGGTGCTGCTGGCTGGGGCTGGCTGGCTGGGCTGCTGCTGCTGGCTGGGGGCTGCTGCTGGCTGGGTTGGCTGGCTGCTGCTGGCTGGCTGCTGCTCTGGCTGGCTGGCTGGCTTGCTGCTGGGCTGGGGGGGCTGCTGGCTGGGCTGCTGTGTCTGCTGCTGGCTGGCTGGCTGTGCTGGGTTGGCTGGCTGGCTGGCTGGTGCTCTGGTGGCTGGCTGGGGTGGGCTGGGCTGCTGGCTGGGCTGGGGCTGGCTGTGCTGCTTGGGCTGTGCTGGCTTGCTGGTCTGCTGGGGCTGGTGTGCTTCTTGGCTGCTGGTGGGGCTGGCTGGGCTGGCTGGTCTTCTGCTGCTGGCTGGGCTGGCTGGGGCTGGTGGGCTGCTGCTGGTTGTGCTGGCTGGTGGGCTGGCTGCTGCTGCTGGCTGGCTGGGGCTGTGCTGGGCTGGCTGCTGTGGCTGCTGGGCTGGCTGGGCTGCTGGTGGCTCTGGGTGGCTGCTGGGCTCTGCTGGTCTGTGCTGGGCTGGGCTGGCTGGGTTGCTGGCTGGGCTGCTGTCTGCTGGTGCTTGGCTGGTGGCTGCTGTGGCTGGCTGGGCTGCTGGGCTGGCTGGCTGCTGGGCTGGCTGGGCTGGCTGGCTGCTTGCTGTGGCTGGCTGTCTGGGCTGGGGGCTGGCTGGGGGCTGCTGCTGGTGTGCTTGGTCTGGCTGGCTGTCTGCTGGGGTTGGCTGGGGGGCTGGGGGGGCTGGGCTGGCTGGCTGGCTGGTGTGCTGGGGCTGGCTCTGGGCTCTGCTGGGGGGCTGGCTGCTGTGGGCTGTGCTGCTGGGGGGGCTTGGCTGGCTGTGCTGGGGCTGCTGCTGGGGCTGTGTGCTTGGGTGGCTGGGCTGCTGGCTTGCTTGCTGTGGTGTGGCTCTGCTGCTGGGGCTGTGGGGGGGCTGGCTGCTGGGGTGACTGGGCTGGGCTGCTGGCTCTGGGGGGTGGGCTGGGGTGCTGGGCTGGTGCTGCTGCTGGGCTGTGCTGGGGGGGTGTGTGGGCTGCTGGGGGCTGGCTGGGGCTGCTGGCTGCTGGGGCTGTGTGCTGGGCTGGCTGGGCTGTTGCTGGGGGGGCTGGCTGTGCTGCTGCTGGCTGGGGGCTGGGGCTGCTGCTTCTGTGCTTGGCTGGCTGGGTGCTGGCTGGGTGGCTGGCTGCTGGCTGGCTGGCTGGCTGCTGGCTGTGGCTGGCTGCTGTCTGGCTGGGCTGGCTGGGTGGCTGGGCTGCTTGGGTGGGCTGGCTGGCTGCTGCTGCTGCTGGCTGGGTGGTGGGCTGGTTGGCTGCTGGTGTGCTGGTCTGGCTGGCTTGGGCTGGGTGGTGCTGCTGGGGCTGCTGGCTGCTGGCTGGGCTGCTCTGTGCTGTGGGGCTGGCTGGCTGGCTGGCTTGTGTGCTGGGGTGTGCTGGTGGCTGGGCTGTGGTTGCTGTGTGTGGCTGGTGTGCTGCTGGCTTGGCTGGCTGGCTGCTTGTTGGCTGGTGGGGCTGCTGGCTGGCTGCTGTGCTGGGCTGTGCTGGCTGGCTGTGGCTTGTGTGGGCTGGGCTGCTGGCTGGTGGCTGGGGGCTGGCTGGCTGCTGGGTGGCTGCTGGCTGGCTGGCTGCTGGTGCTGGCTGGTGCTGACTGGCTGCTGGCTGGCTGGGGGGCTGGGCTGGCTGGCTGTGGCTGGCTGGGCTGCTCTGGGGGCTGGGCTGGCTGGGGTGCTGGCTGGGGGGCTGCTGGCTGGCTGGCTGGCTGCTGTGTGCTGGCTGGCTGGCTGCTCTGCTGTGGCTGCTGGGCTGGCTGGCTGGGGCTGGGGGCTGCTGCTGCTGGCTGGTTGCTGCTGCTGGCTGGCTGGCTGCTGGGCTGGCTGGTTGGCTGTGCTGGCTGGGGCTGGCTGGCTGGGGGGCTGGGGGTGGCTGGGGGGGCTGGGCTGGTGGCTGGCTGCTGGCTGGTGGTCTGGCTGGCTTGTGGGCTGGTTGCTTGCTGTGGTGGGCTGGCTGGGGCTGGGTTTCTGGCTGGCTGGGCTGGCTGGTCTGCTGGGTGGGGTGGGGGGGGGTGGGGGCTGGGCTGGCTGGCTGCTGGTGGCTGCTGCTGGTGCTTGGCTGGGCTGGTTGCTGGGGTGGGGGGGCTGGTTGCTTGGCTGGGCTGGGCTGGTCTGTGGCTGGGGCTGGGGCTGGGGTTGCTGGGGGCTGGCTCTGGCTGGCTGGCTGCTGGTGTGGGGGGCTGGTTGGCTGGCTGGTGGCTGCTGCTGGTGGGCTGGTGCTTGGTGGCTGGGGCTGGCTGGTCTCTGCTGGGTGCTCTGCTGCTGCTGGGGGGGCTGGCTGGGGCTGGCTGGCTGCTGGCTGCTGGGCTGGCTCTGGGGCTGTGGCTGGGTGGGGCTGGGCTGGCTGCTGTGTGGGGGGCTGCTGCTGGGGCTGGTGGGTGTGCTGCTCTGGGTGCTGTCTGGCTGCTTGCTGGCTGGCTGGTTGCTGTGGTGGGGCTGGTGGCTGGCTGGGCTGCTGGTGGCTGGCTGGGTGCTGGGGCTGGCTCTGCTGGCTGCTTGGTGGGCTGGCTGGTGGGGCTGGGTGCTGCTGGGCTGGCTGTGCTGGCTGTGCTGGGGGGGCTGGCTGGTGTGGCTGGGCTGGGGGCTGCTGGGGCTGGGTGCTGGGTTGGCTGGGTTGTGCTGGCTGGGGGCTGCTGGGGCTGGCTGCTGCTGGTGGCTGCTGGTTGCTGGTTGGGCTGGCTGCTTGCTTGCTGGCTGGCTGGCTGGCTGCTGGGGTTGGCTGCTGCTGGGCTGGTTGGGCTGGGCTGACTGGGTGCTGCTGGGGGTGCTGGCTGGCTGGCTGGCTGCTTGGTTGCTGCTGGCTGGGGCTGCTGGCTGGGCTGGCTGCTGGGCTGGGCTTGGCTGCTGGCTGCTGGCTGGGGCTGGCTGGTGCTGTGGGTGGGTGGGCTGGCTGGCTGGCTTGTGGGGGTGGCTGGGGGCTGGTTGGCTGCTGGGTGCTTGGTTGGCTGGGGGCTGGGCTGGGCTTGGTTGGCTGGCTGGGGGGGGGGGCTGCTGGCTGTGCTGCTTGGTTGGCTGGGGCTGGTCTGCTTGGTTGGCTGGCTGGGCTGTGTGCTGGTGCTGGCTGTGGGGGGCTGGGGGGCTGGCTGGCTTGCTTGGCTGGCTGGTCTGCTGGTGTGGGGGCTGCTGCTGCTGTGGCTGGGTGCTGGCTGGGGCTGGCTGGCTGGGTGCTGGCTGGGCTGCTGGGCTGCTGTGGGGGGCTGGCTGGTTGCTGGGGTGCTGGCTGGGCTGGCTGCTGTGCTGGCTGTGCTGGCTGGCTGGGCTGCTTGCTGGGCTGGCTGGGGCTGGCTGGCTGCTGTGGGGCTGTTGGCTGGTGCTGCTGGGGCTGCTGGCTGGCTCTGCTGGCTGGTGCTGCTTGGGGGCTGGGCTGGGGGCTGGGGGCTGGGCTGCTGGGGGCTGGCTCTGGGGCTGGCTGCTCTGGTCTGGCTGGGTGCTGTGGGGGGCTGTGGGGCTGGGTTGCTGGGGTGCTGGCTGGGGCTGGGGGCTGGCTTGGTGGGCTGGCTGCTTGCTGGGGGCTGGCTGGTGCTGCTGGTTGGCTGGCTGGCTGGTGGGGCTGCTGGCTGACTGGTGCTCTGCTGGGGGGGCTGGCTGGCTGCTGGCTTGCTGGCTGCTGGCTGCTTTGGGGGGGCTGGCTGGCTGGTGGCTTGGCTGGCTGGCTGGGTGGGGTTGTGCTGGCTGGGTGCTGGCTTGGTTGGGGGGGCTGCTGGGGCTGCTTGGTTGGTTGGCTGGCTGGCTGGGCTGGCTGCTGCTTTGGCTGGCTGGCTGCTGTTTGCTGGGTGGGCTGGGCTGCTGCTGGCTGCTGCTGGGGCTGGCTGGCTGGGGGGGCTGCTGGGCTGGCTGGTTGCTGGCTGGCTGGTGGCTGTGGTGCTGGCTGGCTGGCTGCTGCTGGCTGTGCTGGGGGGCTGCTGGCTGGCTGGCTGGTGCTGGTGGCTGGCTGGCTGCTTGCTGGGGGCTGGCTGGCTGCTGGGGGGCTGGGGCTGGCTGGGCTGTGGTGGCTGGCTGCTGGCTGGTGGTGCTGCTGCTGCTGGCTGCTGGGGTGGCTGCTGGGTCTGCTGTCTGTGGGCTGGCTGGCTGGGTGCTTGGCTGGCTGCTGGCTGGCTGCTGGTGTGGGGGGGTGGCTGGCTGCTGCTGGGGGCTGGCTTGCTGCTGGTGGTGCTGCTGGCTGGCTGCTGGGGCTGGTGTGGCTGGCTGGCTGCTCTGGCTGGCTGGCTGCTGCTGTGCTGCTGCTGGCTGCTTGGCCTGGCTGGCTGGGTGGCTGGGGGCTGGGTGGCTGGCTGGCTGCTGGCTGCTGCTGGTGGCTGCTGGCTGGGGGGGGGCTGGGGCTGGCTGGTTGCTGTTGGCTGGGGCTGGCTGGGGGGCTGGCTGGTTTCTGGGCTGGCTGGCTGGGTGCTGGCTTGGCTGGCTGGTTGCTGGGGGGGGCTGGCTGGTGCTTGGTTGGCTGGCTGTTGCTTGGTGGCTGGCTGGTTGCTGCTGTTGGGCTGCTGGGGCTGGGCTGGTTGGCTGGCTGGTTGGGCTGGTTGGCTGGCTGGCTGGGCTGCTTGGCTGGCTGGGGCTGGGGGGGGGGCTGACCAGTTAGCTGGTTGCTTGGTTGGCTAGCTGGTTGCTTGGTTGGTTGGCTAGTTGCTTGGTTGGCTGGCTGGCTGGTTGCTTGGTTGGCTAGTTTCTTGGTTAACTGGCTGACCAGTGCTGGTGGGCTGCTTGGCTGGTGGGGGGGGCTGTGCTGGGTTGGTGGCTGCTGGTTGTGCTTGGGGCTGGTGGCTGGCTGGTTGCTGGTTGGCTAGCTGCTGTTGCTTTGGTTAGCTGGCTCTTGCTTGGTGGGTCTGGCTGGTCTGGCTGGTTGGCTGCTGGTTGCTGGGGGGCTGGCTGGGGTGCTTGGTTGGCTGGCTGGTTGCTTGGTTGGCTGGCTGGCTGGTTGGTTGGCTGGCTAGTTGCTTGGTTGGCTGGCTAGTTGCTTGGTTGGCTGGCTGACCAGTTAGCTGGTTGCTTGGTTGGCTGGCTGGTTGCTTGGTTAGCTGGCTGGTTGCTTGGTTGGCTGGTTGCTTGGTTGCTTTGATATTTTTTGTTTGACTGTCATTTCCTGGTTGACTGGCTGGTTTACTGGGTGGATAATTTGGTTTGATGATTACTGCTTAGCTGGCTGGTTGGGTGGTTGGTTGGGTGGTTAGTTTGGTAGTTATTCCTTACCTGGCTGGCTGGTTGGTTGACTGGCTGGTTAGTATGATTTGGTACTTATTGCTTCAGTTGGCACAAATGAACCAAAAGTACTTCAGTTCTCAAGACAGGATGCAATATGTAAGCTATTTTGCTCCAGCTCTTTTAAATCGATTTTCTACCCCGTTAAAGATCAAAAGACCCTATTTATTTATGTGGTGTGAGTGGGGGGAAAAAAAGTCCACGGTTTACATCCTTATGCTGCCACACGAAAGATTCGAGTTCTCAAAATCTTTACATTAACTTTACTTTTTTTCTGTGTCGTCTCCACACTGAAATTTGGCTGAAATGTAGACACTAGTAACCTATAGAAATATTACATGGCGAGAACCAGAATCATCCGAGAGTTATTTATAACAGGCAGACAGATTGGCTGTATCTGCACCACGTGATGGTGAAATGATACATGACAAGGCAAATATGATCAAGGCCCTTTGGAAACAAGCAGCGAGATAATTATGGCCTGGAGAGAATGAGGACCCTGGGTGTAACCAGAGGGTCTGGCCGGTTTATTACACTCAGAGGAAAGACAGATTGTGACCGGTACCATCAGTATTGGAACTCTGCGCTGGCTGCTGAAGATGAGGACGGATCACGCATGGGAATGCCCCGAGTAATGTGATGACAATTCTTGACTCAACTAAAATCAACTCAAAGTAATCCATGATAGCAACAAGGATATAACCAAATGTTGTCACATACTGATAGCCCTATGCGATGTATAAACGGCACCAACGGATGATGATAAAGATAATGATGACACGATGGTGATGATGCCGATGATGATGATGTACAAAGTACGAACACACATTACGCAAGCTCGTGTACAGTTCTTTGAGGACAAGTAACGAACACCTCACGCCATCCGCTGTAGCGAGTATTTGGTACTCTCACCTTATACCTTTAGACCAGTGGTTCTCAAACTTCCTAATGGCGCGACCCTTTAATACAGGTCCTCATGTTGTGGCGACCGCCAACCATACAATTACTGTCGCTACTACTTTATAACTTCAATGAATATGTATTTTGCGATAGTATTTGGCGACCCCTGTGAAAGGGTCGTTCGACCCCCCAAAAAAGTGGGTCGCGACCCACAGGTTGAGAACCGCTGCTTTAGACAAATAACCTCTCGTTGGGTAATGAAGTCAGTACCTGCCGACAGCTTTTGACTCCCTGGAATTGTCTGGTATCAAGCGAGTCTCTCTGTGAGCACAGGAAAAGGGGATGGGTGTAAACTGGAGGCGGTGTGGCGGAGGGGAATGGGTAAGTGATTACTGATTTAAGAACCGACACCACACCCGGCATACACACAGGTGCTCCGTCTCTCGTAGAAAATGTCTCAAGGTGTAGATACCAACTGTTCCTGTAGCACACTGATTATTCATACGTCGTTCTCTCTCGCTCATACGTCCATCCTTGACGGATATACACCTACACATTCTTACACAGGTTACTTCATCTAACGAGGTGTCTTCTATCCGCCTTTCGTTCATAAATAGTCCTCGTGAAGCGAGAACTGGAGGAGCATGTGGAGAATATATCCTGCCTTTACGGGGATGCGGATACGCGGCATGTGTACCTCGACTTAGCCGACAATCTCAGACAACACGAATTACGAAACCGTGTCCGAATGTCGAAGGCAATTTTGTTGTTGCTCAAAAGCCCCACTCTAGCTGTTACCGGGAGCCCTATAATATAACCCAACCTACGGGTTGAATTTATGGGATCTGTCCCAGGGTGATCACCGTGTGAATGGTGGCACTTTGCGTCACCGGGTGTTAAACGCTCGGAGTGATGTCCTGGTGGGGGTTTAACGTCAGTCAGTCAGCTCACAATTGTTCATCCAGAAATATCCTGGGAAGTAAAGACTGTCGGTGTGGGGTGGCAACCATCAAAGTATGAGTCGAGTTCCATGAGCCAGATACGGCAACGGAATGGATGGGTCCTTTCAGATTTACGTTAACTATAACAGACAGACAGTGGGTGTCGCTGCCCTTCCCCAAGACTTTTCATCGTATCATTAACATCTCATGGATAAGAGCAAAATACGGTACTTTTTTTTTTCTCATCCCATCTCAGAGACTCCGAGTTTTCGTGGGAAAGGTCCAATATTATAGGGGTGTGGGTTAGAGTTAGTGTTAATTGGTTTCATTTCACACCCTAAACCACCTATGCTATTGGACATTCCTGGGAATTTCCCACGAAATCTCAGTCCCGAGATGGGTGGATTAAAATAAAAGACCCGAAAATAATCCTAATAATTAATGACCACGAAAATGAGATCTCTAAGAAGGGATGCAGGAATGACCAGAATAAATAAAATAAGGAATAAAGCCATAGGAGAAAAAGTTCACACACAACAGAATCTAAATCATTCTAAATTACACACAAAGACAGCAAATTAAATGGTTTGTCCACACAGAGAGAATGCCTCGTAACCACACACCATAAAAACACACCATTTACACTTTAAAAAAAAAAAAAAAGAAATGAACGCACATCATAAGGTAGACCAAAAACAAGATGGAAAGGTCAGTGACACGATGTGTCTATGGTCGAAGCGGCCAGAAGAGCAAGTAGCAGAACATTAGATCTCATTCGACACACAAAGTGGTAAAAGAGAATGTGAAGCAAAAGAAGGAGGGGGAGGAGGAGTAGGGGGAGAAGAAGACAAAGAAAAAGAAGAAAAGGAAAAAACAGGGACAAAGTCTAGAGCTCCTATTCAACCCTATAACATAGTTATATCCAGGCACTCCTACGGTTAGAGTCACCGTGGTTTAGCGGCTAGACGCTCGCCTGCGCATCGAAAGGTAGTAGGGTTCAGGTCCTGACAGTAGCCGGACCTTTGTCAAAACTGACTTTGGCTCCCAGGTCGACCCAGCCTTGTGTGGTGTATACCAAGGTACAGTCCTGGGGGGAAGTGAAGGCAGCCGTCGTGATGCTGACCACATCACCCACCAAGAGCCGTTTAGTCTAAAAAAATATAGGTCTAGTCCTATGTACCCAATACGCAAGAAAGCGTGGGAAAGGGTCATTTACTTACTATACTTTACTTTTACTGTTTACGAAGGGAGCTACATACCAACACATGGATGGCAGTGATCACTCATACTAACAGACACAACCACAGTTGCGCTGAGTATCAGGAATAGTCCTGGGAAGTAACGGCAGCCGGGCGATGGTGATCACATCTCCCATCGAGTGCCGATTGATCTATACAAATACGAGTATAGCATCATATGCGTCATGCGCCACTGGGAAAAAAGGTTTACTTAGGAGTAGTTTTACTTAGCACGTCTTCGCTATGAAATAAGCCACACTTACCGCTGTCTCAGAAATCCACCAGTACAACATTATATCCAACACACCGTGAACCGCATGCCTTAACTGCCACAGACGAACAACATGGCTCAAGTGAAAGGGTAAACAGATAGACTTTCTCAACGGTATAGGGGTAGCCTTGTACGAATGGGTGGAAGATCCAGGCTTTATCACGGGCGTGTGTGTTTATGTTCAGTTCATACCGCGAGATGTACTCACGCCCACGGGCCTCTGCCAGTACACGCGCCTGCAGACGAATTACTCACGTAACACATGCGAGGTGTGCGTGTGTGTATCAAAGTCTGTGTGTGCTCACGGTGACTGTAGAGACAGTGTGCGTGTGTGTATCCAAGTTTGTGTGTGCTCACGATGACTGCAGAGACAGTGTGTGGGTTGTTTTCTATTCCATTTAACTGTAATCCTGTTTTTAAATATGTCGTTTTGTTTTTCCTCCCTATCTCGGGGCCTCCGAGATTTCGTGGGGAATTCCCCGGAAAGTCCCAGGGTATACGGGTTTTAGGTGAAAGGAATCGCTGGAAAATTTGACTAAAAAGCTTGACCAAATGGGGAAGCAGAAAAACGTGCACGTTTTGCCGGGCAGCCTTTGTCAAACATGAAGTGAACATACCATATTTTCACCATTTTTGGGTTTTAGGTGTTACGGAGTTCGTGCACTGCGCTAAGAAACTTCGGCCTCAGGCTTGAGTTATAGGTGGAAGGGATCACTTATAGGTTACTACCCTTGTGCCATGATGTTGATCCGTTGTATAAACCATAAACGAGGTGTGTTAGTGTTAGTCCGTGTTCATTTGACAAGAACGAAAGAAAGTAACACCGAAAATGATGACGCAAAAAACGCTGAAATCAACCAACATGTTTATACACAAAGAAAGTTAGTTAGTAGTACAGTCGTTCACACAAAAGAAAGTTGTACATTTTCGTGTGGAAGACAGTTTTTCGACCGTTTGTTGACACAGTGCTCACACTTTCTCACGTTCTGTATAAACACTGAACGAAGTCATGACACAACAGCCCTAGAATATGTGACTTTCCCGGAACTCTCTGGGAAATCCCGACGGAATCCCAGAGGCCCCGAGATGGGGTGAAGAGAAGAAAAGATAAGAACCATTAAGTTAATCAAGTTAAAGTATTTAAATATCTAGGAAGTATATTCATGGGTCTTCTGTTAGCAGGAGTTTCACAGAGCAGGACAGTCACTTGCACTGGCAATCTAAAAGGTTGCCAAATGCCGGGGACATAGTCTAAATCAGGGGGTCTCCAACCTTTTTCAGGTCACCCCCCCCCCCCCTCCCATCCCCAACCCTGAGTATATGGCAAGACTCCCAATCCCCCAAGTTGGAGACCGCTGCTCTAAAGCCATATGGATGTGGAAATCAAGGGGAAACTACCACTTTGTTATCCCCAAAAACGTATCACGGAAGCAACATGACATATCTTGGATACGAAAGTGCATGAGGCGGGACAGCTGGCAAGAAACCGAGTTTCTTTTAGGCACACCGTGATGAGAGCGACGTTCTACAAAGGACCTGCTAAATGATGATTGTGATATTCACGGAGGAGGGCACAAAAGACAAGAGAATTAGAAATAGGAGTTCAGACAGCCAGTGTTCTTAACTTCAGAAGTTACAAAATAAATATGATACCCAAAAACAGTTTATAAATACAATATAAATCTCAACAGTTTGAATAATGGGAAGACAGAAGTAATGGTGGTATCAAAGAAACAAATTATTCCTAAATGTGTAATAAAAGTCAATGGTGTTATTTTAAGACAAGTACAGAAATTTAAGTATCTGGGCACATGGATAACATCAGATGGAAGATGCATAACTGAAATAAGAAACGGATTGGACAGGCAAAAACTGCATTTTATAAAATGAGAAACATCTTGTGCAATATATCCTTGTCATTGAGAGTTAGAAAAAGAATTCTTGCTTGCTACATACATCCAGTTTTAACATATGGATGTGAATCCTGGACAATCGGTAGGCAGGCCAAACAATTTTTAGAGGCCTCAGAGATGTGGTTTTACAGAAGAATGCTTAGAATACCTTGGACAGCCAAAAAGAGCAACCAAGAGGTTTTAAAAGAGGCGGGAGCCCGAAGACAACTTATCACAGAAGGAGACAGTCATCATTTTTCGGCTATGTTATGAGAAGAGGGAAAATAGAACAGGTTGTGACCACTGGAAAGATCTGTGGAAGGAGGGATAGAGGAAGACAACGAGAGAAGATGCTTGACAGTCTTGTTGCATGGCATGGAGGTGTGTCGGCACACGAACTGATACATGCTGCAGGAGATCGCGGATTATGGAGAGGCATGATCGCCCATGCCAGTCGGCAAGGCACTTGATGATGATGATAAATCTCAACACTGTGCTACCGCTGCCTCTTCTTCTGCCTTCTTAACCCCCAGTGGAGTAAAGGCCCTCAACCAACTCACGCTCAAGCCTTTCTATCCTTCGCTATCGCATGCTGCTCTCCCCATATCATCCCTATCTTTTTAACTTCACTCTCTAGCTCCCTTCTCCATGTGTATTTGTTTGTGTCTCCCTTTATTCCTATACCCCCAGTGGTTCCAGTGCATAGACATTCTAGTTATATTGCTGTCCGGTTTTCTCAACGTGTGTCCTATCCAACGTCAACATCTTTTTTTCTTGGCCCACTGGACCATTAGTGATTATATCATACCATTTAATTTCCTCTATTCTGCACAGGCACCAGTTAATGGATGTTTGTAGTTTATCAGTAACTGCCTCAGTTGTTCTCCGTGTTTCCGCTCCATACAAAAGTACTGATCTTACAAGAGAATGAATGCCTCATTAAAACATTATCAAAGCTGAAGGTAGCTGCATGTCCTTTGGCGGTGTTGTTGGAAACCTCGACTAACTAACCAACGACCAGCTAAATACCGTTATAAACTGACGAACATTCTTCTTCTTCCTAAAGTCCATGCCGTGTGGCGTTGATTGTCTCATGTCTATCCACAACCGCTCGTCTCATGCCTATCCACAACCGCTCGTCTCGTGTCTATCCACAACCGCTCGTCCCATGTCTATTCACAACCGCTCGTCTCATGTCTATCCACAACCACTCGTCTCATGTCTATCCACAACTGCTCGTCTCATGTCTATCCACAACTGCTCGTCTCGTGTCTATCCACAACCGCTCGTCTCGTGTCTATCCACAACCGCTCGTCTCATGTCTATCCACAACCGCTCGTCTTTCTATCCACAACCGCTCGTCTCATGTCTAACCACAACCGCTCGTCTCATGTCTAACCACAACCGCTCGTCTCATGTCTAACCACAACCGCTCGTCTCATGTCTAACCACAACCGCTCGTCTCATGTCTATCCACAACTGCTCGTCTTATGTCTAACCACAACCGCTCGTCTCATGTCTAAACCACAACCGCTCGTCTCATGTCTAACCACAACCGCTCGTCTCATGTCTAACCACAACCGCTCGTCTCATGTCTAATCACAACCGCTTGTCTCATGTGTATCCACAACCGCTCGTCTCATGTCTATCCACAACCGCTTGTCTCATGTCTATCCACAACCGCTCGTCTCATGTCTATCCACAACCGCTCGTCTCATGTCTATCCACAACCGCTCGTCTCATGTCTATCCACAACCGCTCGTCTCATGTCTATCCACAACCGCTCGTCTCATGTCTATCCACAACCGCTTGTCTCGTGTACTTTCAAATAACTGACACAGATTATCCTCTCTGTCAGGATGTCAGAATGTTCAATTTAAAGATGGGTGTAAATTCAAGAAAAGATGAAGAGAACAAAAACTGCCTGGAGCGGTATCAGTTATCAGCAAAAAATGCAAATATATTGAGCTTACTATGAGGATAGCGGAGAGACAATCACTAAACAGGCAACCTTCTTCTTCCTCTTCTTTTTCTTTTTCGCGTTCACTGGCTGTAAACTCTGACGGAAAGTTCTGGTTGTTTGTCCACCACTGGACGGACATTAGTCTTGTTCAGAAACCTGATTGTTGCGGGCACCTCCAATTAACAGATCTGACTTAACTGTATGCAAATTGTTGGTTCCTTGCCGATCAGGCAGATGCACTCCGACTTCGAAGAAAGTCCTAATTAGTCGACTCTTACGGCATGCTTGTTGGTGAGGCAGTGGGCCTTTTCTTGTCTCTCCCCCCCCCCCCCCCCACAATACAGCCCTTGAACCCACAGGGGGGCGGGGGGGGGACATAAATAGGCATTAGGATAGGAAATAACAGAGGAAATAAGGACATCGAAAAAAACCGCTGACACGAAAGTTGTTGATGGGAAGTCCTAGAGATTGCATCCATGACATCCAAAGAAATGTACAGGATACAACGGAAAGAAGTACATACTGCCAGCCTTATGTGCTGTACATAACGGTAAGAGAAGATGAAAATGATGACAGGGAGGTTAGTTGCCTATCCTTTGCAGAACAAACCCCATCGACTGGTTTTTCTAAGCAAATTTACGTCCAGTAGTTTGCCATTGCTTACTGGACGGTCGGCTTTCCTGATACCTCTGTCGAAACCAACGCAAAGCACATGGCCCGCAGCTGGTATCAAACCCGGCATTACGGCATTACGAAGCGTTCGCATCGACTTAGCCACAGAGCCGACTTAAGGATGACGACTAGACATAAATGTAGACTTAAAAACAAAATAATCGTAGCGCCATAGAGAACATAACACCATAGGAGCGCCTTATCCTAACAACCAAAACAAAACAGTCTATCGTTGTTTCTCTCACTGCAGACGAACTCGCCAGGAAAAAACATGGCGCATGCAGTTTTTCGACTGGCGCCGAAACTAGATCATGACCTTAATCGATTCAGCATGGCATTGGTATGCGACGCACAACATAAAAAAAGTTTGGTTGTGATCATGTTTGAAAAAAAAAAACTGGCTCGTTGACAACATCTTCTCTATTACTGACAGTATCTTCTCTATTACTGACAGCCTCTTCTCTATTACTGACAGCATCTTCTCTATTACTGACAGCATCTTCTCTATTACTGACATCATCTTTTCTATTTCTGACAGCATCTTCTCTATTACTGACATCATCTTCTCCATTACTGACATCATCTTCTCCATTACTGACAGCATCTTCTCTATTACTGACATCATCTTTTCTATTTCTGACAGCATCTTCTCTATTACTGACAGCATCTTCTCTATTACGGACAGCCTCTTCTCTATTACTACTCTATAAGTTGCAGCACTCTCTAGGGGAGGGTTGTATTAGACCCAGTTTGTCCATGTTTTTGGAGTGTTAAAAGCGCTGCCGTGATGAAATATATAACACGCTATATCAATGGCTTTGCGGAAAACCATTGTAAACTTGTTCTAAGGTCACGTAGCTCAAGGTCTACCAATCAGAATGGAGCTATTGTGTATATGGGCGGGATCTGGGGAGCCAAAAATTAGTTTTACCTGGTGTTTGTTTTTTCATATACCGCAAAAAAGGCATACTGAAACTAGATCTTTGTTCAAATGGTTTTTTGGGTTCTTTTTTTTCCCCATTAAAATTCGGTGCTTTATTAATATCCTATCCTAAACAGGGGAAATCCACAAGTCATGGGACAATATGGGTCTAATATTTGAGGGGGTGGTATATACGCTGTATGCAGTCGTGGGACCTAGGCTGCATGAAGTCTTAAGACCTAGGCTGCACTTCCTCGTTGGACGTCGATGAGTTGTGGTTAGTTCCGGTTCTAGATGTCCTAGGGCCGTTAAAAGCAACAGAAAGCAGGGAAACCCAATCTTACCACCCTCTACAAACTTGGACTGTCCTGTGACGTCATCTGGGGTATGATACTAATAAAGCACCTAAATTTCATCAACTGACGTCGAACGATGACTGAGTTGCAGATTTTTTTAAGATGAGCACGACCTCTGGAACGGACTATACTACCTCTGTTGCTTTTTCAAAAGAGAGAGAGAGAGAGAGAGAGAGAGAGAGAGAGATGATAGAAGAGAGAAAGAAGATAGAAGAGAGAGAGAGAGAGAGAGAGAGAGAGAGAGAGAATAGAAGGGAGAGCGCAGCAATGAGTACTACTACCGTAACTATTGTATATTTCTACTACCAATAATCTAATTTAATCGGAGGACTGGAGAACAGATCGGGAAGTGAAAACAGCATACCAACGAGCCAGTGCACACATATACCGTTATTAAAACATCTAAATATAAGTATGAGCAACAAGAAACTAATTATAAACAGTATTTGCGTACCAACACTGTTCTACCAGTGCCAGACTTGGACTATATCAAAGGTTAACCTTCATGAAATTAACACCTGTGAAATGAGATGCCCGAGAAAAGCCGCCAACTTAACCACCCGAGACAAAGAAATGATATTATCAGACTGTAGAAAAAACACCTTGCTGCAAATTCACTGAGAAACAGAAGATCAAATGGTCCAGAATGCAGCCAGAAAAACGACAAACGCAAGCGCTGCACATGAAAAGATCTGAAGTGAAATCAAGAGGCCGTGCTAGGAGACAATGGATTGATGACATTAAAGAGCTTCTGCTGTTCCTGCCCACGTCGCTTCACGGCAAAAGTGGAAATGGATGATGATGGTGAATAATCTAATACCGCCATCTCAATAATACACAGCACTACTACTGCAATCGCCACCAGCGTCACCACCTCCACGTTAACACTTCAACAACTTCTGTTACAACCACAAGTAGCACAACACTACTCTATTCCAACTACGCCAGCCCTAGTCACAACTACTAATTAATACCTACCGGTCAACCATAACACAAGCGCCCTGAAGCATAAACTGCCCCACATTAACACTTGCTCGCGGGACTAATGCAGTAACAGTAAACAGGACAAAAACCTGGACGCTGTGATTCGACGACGAGTGGTTTGCGTATCCTTTTATCTACCACAGTAAATGGAGCCTTTCTCATTAAAGATCGCTAATAATTTGAACATCAATTGGAAATCATAAACAATGTACGAGGGGTTGTTTTGGTAGGGAAAATGGATGGTTGGGCAGGGCTGGATGGATGTACTGGCGGTTGCCAGCTTGGATGTGCACGTTTAGGTGGATAGTTGGACAGTGTAGAATAAATGGCTGGAAGTATCGGTAAACGTTTAGTGCATACCACCCCCTTTCTCAACAACCCTCACTAGGCACCAGAATACCGATCAAAGCCACTAGTTTTGTTGCAATTATTATATCCTAGCCAACATAATTGGCAAACACAAAACCAGACCACAATTATAGCCGATACTGCTTGCAGTAGGTTGAATGTGGTCGATTTTTGGTTTTGTTTTTCATAAATAAATGTGAATAGATGCTGTGAAAATACGCTCGGTGACTTCAGAATGTCTTTCCTCAACCTACTTTTATTTCTTTGTATTTTGAAAGTATACCGGAAAATAGGGATTTGGATACATCCTTAATCTAAGTAAGACGACCACATCAAACCTTTAATTCTCCTTGACCGTTGGTCATATCAAACACTAAAACTTTTTCCCAGATGTTAAGTGTTAAAGTACAGAGATAAGACTGACCAAGCAGACTTACTGACTGCAGATTTGCACACCATTTGTTGGTGTCAGATATTTATCTCCTAGCCAGACCTTCAGGAACAGATAACAAGGGCTAATTGCCATTATCTCCCCCTGAGGTTACCTAAACTGGAGTGCCGGTCAGATCGTCAATATTGACACAGTGAGCTGAAAGTGCTAACAGAAGAATTGACACCGTCTGATTTTATTGTGATGGCAGGTGAAGTAGGCTGGAGGTGTGACTTGGCCTATTTGCTCTGGTCAGATGAATTGACCAGGAGATCCTAGCGTGGGAATTTAAACAAGTGTTATACAGCCCTGACTGACAGCGAATAAACTTACCCACAGGGAGGAGCTGTGATATCCTGGAATAAGAATGATTTTAGGCGTAATGTAGGAGGAGCTTAGTAAAAGTTATAAAGTGGTGAACTCTAGGTCTGGTAAATGAGACTCTGTCAAGCACATGCCATCTGTTGGGCTTAACCTAAGCTTGAGACAGAACTTTTGGCATCGTGGTTTCATTTTCCAGGTAAGATCGAAATTAGGTTCAAATCTATATTTTGTGATAGAAATCTAACTGTCTTTTTGCTCAAGTGTGTGTCTTCGTCACTTTGTAATACTCCTAGGTGGACATTTCTTCATTCTCGTAGGGCACTGTCCCATTGCTTTATATCCTATTTGATAGTGTCATGAATGTTCTTTCGTGCACATGTGTTTCAATGTTGTAAAACTTAAATGTTGATGTTACCATTGAAATTTAATGAACTATCATGTTTTTGAAATCACAAGCGTGAAGATAACTTTGGCAATCTTTTCACGTGTGGTTAATGTGAATCTGTATTACATACAGCTTACACACTGAAATGTGTTCAACTCTCGGGAGGCTAATGCGGAGAGTGATCCCGGAGAGTAAATCCACGAGATTTGTTATTTGATTCGCCCCAGAACTATTGTCAGCATTCTGGGCGCGTCCATTGTTCCAAGCATAGATTCCGGAACTGGTTCTGTCTGACTGATTGTCATTTTGAGTCTGTACGAGAGATGGCACCTGACGTAGAAGACTTGACTATCATTACAGGACTCGTGTAGAGGAAGGCAGGAGATGTAACAGTTGGAATGTGAGACATAAGCCCTTCCAAATTGGACAAGAGTGAATGTGAAAATGAGGGAGAGATGAACTGTTTTATTTAAATAAACATGTTTGATGTTATTATAATATACATGCTTAGTGTACATCTAGAGCAGATACTACAAATATGCGCTTGTTTCTTCATTCTCCAGTTCCCACATTGGGCAGGGACTAGTAAGCATCCATTCATTGCTGACCGTCTGAGTGTAACGACCTGCTTGAAGCAGTGAGGACGACAAACCGGGAAAGAATAGACAGGGTCTCAAGCCGAGAACTGTCCGACGGTGAATTCTCCTACTAAAAACTAGAAGCTAAGTTATGTACAACTTTAATGTCATCTATAACATCATCCCAACTCTACTAGCCTAAACAAGTTCATTTTAATTTCGATTTATTCAAATAAATCATGTTTGATGTTGTTTCAAAATAGTTGAGTAAATTGTGTACTTAGGTTCAAGTGTCTTGGTGCATATTAGTTTACTTCAGCTAACAAATATTTAAATCACTTGATGGGGGCTTTTAAGTAATGCCAGGAGAGGAGAGCAGTCGGAGGGGTTAACTGAGCACCTGGATTATATCACAGTGGGTGTATCCAGATATCTATCTATCCCTTCTCCTACTCCTGTGGATACAAGTACAGCAACTTTCATTTCATGGAACGAGCCACACGCTGTTTTCTTGGCTATCCAGGACTGTCTAGGATCAACATAGCTTAGATAATAATCCAGTTTCTCACGTGGGTGGGCATTGTTAAGGTTCAAACCCACACCCTCACTATATCAGTGTATTTACCCACGTGGGCGACGACAGATGCACAGATGGAAGAATGGGTCAATGGGCGGACAGTGATGAACGAATTAATGTCGCTTTTTTTTAATCGAAGGGGCCAAATTTGGATGAGTAGATAGATACTAGATAATTGAATGGATGAATGGATGGGCAAACAAGTGACATATGGATGGACAAGACAATTAAATAAATGCATAATATAAATAATAACTTGCACTTAATCCTATATTCCGGTCATCGTGGAGGGGAGTCAGACTCTCTGCTGCTCCCCCCCCCCCCAACCCACGACACGCACGTCGTAACAGTATACTAATTTGGGGTGCTGCCTTCGAAGTCAGAGTGAATCTGCCTTTAAAGACGGCGAACCAACAGTCTGTATACAAATAAACGACATCTGGGAAACGGATGTGCACGGAAAAAACTAAGGTTCTGGAACAAGACCAAAGTCCAGAAGTGGACGAACAACCAGAACCTTCCACCTGAGCTTAGGGGCGGTGAACGCGAAGAAGAAGAAGATCGCCAAGACGGACTGGTGAGGATCTATATAAAAACTGCTAGGTTAGGATATCAGACAGCCTACTAGGATTAGGAACAGCGGCTGGTCGAGCGGATAGGGTACTGGGCTCTTTGAGCGAGAAACCAGGGTTCGGTCCATGTAGATTAGTGGGGATTTTTTTTTTCTTGGGAGGGGGGGGGGAGAAACAATAATTAAAATACCAACCTGCATTGTTTGTGGTAAAAGCACTAGCCATTTGGCCTTAAAAATTCAGGCTCACCCACCCCCACACCCGCCTCCCCCCCTCTCTCTCTCTCTCTCTCTCTCTCTCTCCGCGGGGTCTATACCGCCTTGAAAGCAGTAAATACAGAAAGTGAAGACAAGTTTTCACTAGGATCAGTGTCACTCTAACCTTAATCTGGTGAGAACTTTCATAAATAATCCATGTCTACATAGTTGCCTACAACTTACCTGCACGTTCATCTGACACTTCTAGCTTATCTGTATGCAGACACCCCCCCCCCCCCTTTTCCGCGTCTTAAGTAGGTGCACTCGAAGGAAACAGGCATATCAGACTTTTACGACACGGTTGTTAGGGGGCAGTGCTAGGTGTGTGTGTGTGTGTTTTTTTTTCCCGATAAGGTCTTATTTTCCGGAAACCAAGGTAACATCTGGTTCGGACATGAGTTGAAACAATAACCGGGACAGTGCTGATAACAAAGCAACGTAATCAATTGAGTCAAGAATTGACATCACAGCTCTCAAAGGTATTCCCATTCATGCTCCGTCCTCATCTTCGCAACTTAATGCTGATTGATTACGTCAAGCAGGAAAGCATCGCCGGGGAGATACAAATAAGCAAATATAACGGGAACTTTCAGGATACGATGCTGTATCGTCACCCATAGAGGGAACTGTCAGGATACGATGCAGCACCGTCACCCATAGCGGGAACTTTCAGGATACGATGCAGCACCGTCACCCATAGCGGGAACTTTCAGGATTCGATGCAGCACCGTCACCCATAGCGGGAACTTTCAGGATACAATGAAATATCAGCCCCTCGCCCTCTTTTTTTCCAAAGGGAGAACTGTCAGGATTTGAATAACTACTGACCCCCACCCCTTTTTCCACATCCAACCCCAGAAAGAGAGCTTTGAAGAAACGATGCAATACAGCAGCCCAGAGCGACAACTTTCAGGATACGATGCAATCCCGCCCCCAAGAGAAACAACTTTCAGGATATGATGCAATACCGCCCCCAAGAGAAAGAACTTTCAGGATACGATGCAATACCGCCCCCAAGAGGAAGAACTTTCAGAATACAATGCAATCCCTCCCCCGAGAGAAACAACTTTCAGGATACGATGCAATCCCGCCCCCAAGAGAAACAACTTTCAGGATATGATGCAATCCCGCCCCTAAGAGGAAACACTTTCAGGATACGATGCAATACCGCCCCTAAGAGGAAACACTTTCAGGATATGATGCAATACCGCCCCCAAGAGGAAGAGCTTTCAGGATACGATGCAATCCCACCCCCAAGAGAAACAACTTTCAGGATATGATGCAATACCGCCCCCAAGAGGAAGAGCTTTCAGGATACGATGCAATCCCGCCCCCAAGAGAAACAACTTTCAGGATATGATGCAATACCGCCCCCAAGAGGAAGAACTTTCAGGATACAATGAAATATCGCCTCCAAGAGGAAGAACATTCAGGATACGATGAATACCGCCTCCAAGAGCGGATATTATTCAGGATACGATGAATTCCGCCTCCAAGAGCGGATATTATTCAGGATACGATGAATACCGCCTCTAAGAGGGGGAATTATTCAGGATACTATACAATACCGCCTCTAAGAACGGGAATTATTCAGGATACGATACAATACCGCCTCTAAGAGCGGGAATGCCATTCCGCCGACTTTCGCAGATATCTTGTCCCAAGTGTGCACTAAACACGGCAGATATTAAACGGTTTTTTTTTTTAGGTGAACCGCCACCCGTAAGAGAGAGAGAAAGAGAGAGAGAGAGAGGAGAGAGAGAGAGAGAGGGGGGGGGGAGAGAGAGAGGGAGAGAGGGAGAGAGGGAGGGGGAGAGGGGGTAAAGAATACACGGCGAGCAACACACTACACGCTATAGGATTTCTGCATCTACATTTATCTCTGGTTGGTAACGGTGCTATCCTGCGCGTAAACTCAGAACCGAGATAAAGCTAGGCCGACTTTCTGCACACTGAGACAGTCAGACATACGGGCTAGGACGTATGTTTATATTAGCTTCCATGTCGTGTCGACTGGCGTGAGTTAGGGCAGTGTTCTTCAATCTGTGGACCGCGGAGAGCTCCTCTGGGCCGCCAGCAAATTCTCCTCAATCATGTCTGGTAGTCTGGTAGTCTTAGTTTCAGCTTCATAGCAAACGGGTTGCCCCATCTTTGCTCCGCTCCTGTGCCAGCGAAAAACACTCTGAATGTCTATCACAGTCCCTTGTGGAAAGATTGACAGACTGCTGTCTCAGCATATCTAGCATACACTCGCATTAAAGCATATGGTAGCCATCCGAAGTGCTAACACAAACAGTCCAACATTAGAAATGCAGTTCATCATTGATGATAGCAGAACTTGTCGTCAACAGATCAGCAGTTGTCCGCGTGATCAATTTTAATACGGGTCCCGCAAGCATTGAACGACAGGCATCGCGCCATTTTCTGAATCTACAATTCACACCACCACGTTGGTCACAGTCGAAAAAAAAAACATTCCAAATGCAATCCGCAGCTCACAGGGTCACGCCATGCATTCAACTCAGAAGCTGGGCGACGAAACTATATCCAGTCTACAAATGGAGCAAAAATGCATCGGCCACCGTCCGGCAGAAGCAAAAAATTTTGGCATCATGGCATGGAAGATCATCTGTATCAGAGTTGACTGAAAGTACACGAGACAGAAGGTTGTGGATAGACATGATTACCAACGCCACACGACATGGACTATGGAAGATCATCTGAGTCAGAGCTGATTGAAAGTACACGAGACGGAAGGTTGTGGATAGGCATGACTACCAACACCACACGGCATGGACTATGGAAGATCATCTGAGTCAGAGCTGATTGAAAGTACACGAGACAGAAGGTTATGGATTGACATGACCACCAACGCCACACGGCATGGACTTTGGAAGATCAATCTGTGTCAGAGCTGATTGACGGTACACAAGACAAAAGGTTGTGGATTCACATGACTACCAACACCACACGGCATGCACTTTTACAAAGAAAAATAAGTGTTTAAAACAAAAAGTTACATTCTAAAATTTGTCAACTGGCCTCAAGAGCAAAGTGTGCAGAGCAAGCTATGGGGAAACACGAAGGACCTGCTAGTGACATGCCAGTTCTCAGAGGCATCCCCACTGATGGTCTGATCTGAGCATACGAAACCGAAAGCAAAGAAGAAAAGGGAGAAACTTGTAATTATGTTTCAAGGATTTCCTGTTTATGTAAAAAGAATTTCCCTGGCATGTCAATAATAAAAACCAAACGGAGAAATCGGGCGGATGTTGTTAAAGATCTGTAACCTCAAAGCAGCAACAGATGTCGCATTAGCTGACAACTGTAATTCGCTAACACGGGATTGAACCCAAACACACACACACAAATGTCTATATTTCTTTCTGTTTAGCGTTTAGTTAACTGTCAGGTCAGGCCCGCGCGATAGATTTTTTTAAGTATTATGGAAGAATTTGAAATGCTGCCTTAAATGCTTTCCCCTTTAAAAATTAACTGCCACTTATGCCCCCCGTTTACGATGCCGCCTGATGCGACCGCATCTCTGTATCATAGCACGGCACGGCCCTGTGTCAGATGAGCCGTAAAACATTTTTTTTTGTTTTTGTGGACCGCGGGTGTAAAAACATTTAAAGAACACTTAATGCGTGTTTCGAACAGCGGTACGAGAGTTGCACCGTTAAAGAGACTTGCAGAGGGGGGGATGGGGGAACTGCGGAGAGGGGGGGGGGGGATGCCGCTGCTTCACCGTGTCATATATTTAACACCTTGTTCACAAGAACTCCTAGGGACCCAAAAATCAAGATGTAGCGTTTAAAAATACCGTGGTAACCGCGAACTCACAAAATTACATCCTTGCAGGGATGACAACTGTGTTCACTTCCCGTTAACTGAGTGTTCTTCTTCACTCTTTCAGTACCAGAAGATTTGGCAGCCAATACCCAAATGGGGGTGAGGTGGAGGGGGGGGGGGTTATAAAAGGTAACATAAGGCTAAACATGGAGAATGATGACACTTGGTTAGCCAGATTTCCTTGTATTCTCTGACCAAAAAAGAAAATGTAAGAGAACACAATGTTCGGTGGTTGAGAGGTGCTAGGAGAATTCCATCAGACACTATTCGTTGATTGGGACTGAAACAGTTAAGCGAATTCTGGTAACAAGTTGTTTTTTTTTTTTTTTTCAACTATACTGCTGCAGACAGCAGCGGGTTGCACATATCTACAGCGGGTTGTACATATCTACAGCGTGTTGCACATATCTGCAGCGTGTTGCACATATCTACAGCGTGTTGCACATATCTACAGCGTGTTGCACATATCTACAGCGTGTTGCACATATCTACAGCGTGTTGCACATATCTACAGCGTGTTGTACATATCTACAGCGTGTTGCACATATCTACAGCGGATTCCAAAAGTTGATGATAATGTTGATGATTATAATGGCAAATGATTATGATGAACTCTGAACCACCATACGTGGTGCTTATTAGGTGGGTTAAATGTTTTATCATTTACGCTAAATATTGTATCAATTGAGCAAAAGATTATATTAAGCGAGCCAAATATTATACAAGTGAGCTAAACATTATATCATTTACGCTAAATATTGTATCAATTGAGCAAAAGATTATATTAAGCGAGCCAAATATTATACACGTGAGCTAAACATTATATCATTTACGCTAAATATTGTATCAATTGAGCAAAAGATTATATTAAGCGAGCCAAATATTATACACGTGAGCTAAACATTATATCATTTACGCTAAATATTGTATCAATTGAGCAAAAGATTATATTAAGCGAGCCAAATATTATACACGTGAGCTAAACATTATATCATTTACGCTAAATATTGTATCAATTGAGCAAAAGATTATATTAAGCGAGCCAAATATTATACACGTGAGCTAAACATTATATCATTTACGCTAAATATTGTATCAATTGAGCAAAAGATTATATTAAGCGAGCCAAATATTATACACGTGAGCTAAACATTATATCATTTACGCTAAATATTATACAAACTAAGCTAAATTTTATATCATTTGAGCTACATATTATATCAAGTAAGCTACATATTATAACAAGTGAGCTAAACAGTATACCATCTCAGCTTTTGGCTTGAGAAGCCGTAAGATAACCCCCCCCCCCCCCCCCCCCCCCCCCTTTTTTTTGCCGGAAAAAAATCGCACAACAGAATCTACTGTGGCTACAGGGTACAACAATACAGCGTGATCACTGAAACGAGGTGCCGATGTCTCTATGATTAATTCAGCCACTGTAGGCATTATAACGAACCGATGAACTACTGCTAACAATGGGGGAACATGGCAGCGGTCGATATCACAAAATATAACCGTTCTATCTTTACCGGGCAATGACATTTGTTTGATTATCATCTCGCAGTCAAGGCGGTCCCTGTGGGACATGAGTCTGCCAGGTTGATGGATGCAATTCAAAATCCTCAGGGGCTGCATGGTCTCGATGCATGGTGTCCGCCGCGAGTGCTAGAGGTTCCGGGTTCAATTCCCGGTAAGGGTTGGGATTTTTTCACGTGAACTTGGACTTCTAGTAGTCCCTCCTGGTCTCTAGGGAGTGAGATCGGACGCCCGTGTGCATTGTTGCAAACGTAAAAAAATCCCTTCGCAGCTGGCATTCGAAAAGAGTAGCCTAACGACGCTGCCCGGGCAAAATTTGGAGTTAAAAATCTACCTAAAAATATTTCAGAATCCTAGCCGGTGCTACAGAGCCCGTGCTCTGCGCTGAGCTACTTCGGACTCAGACTTGAGTTAGAAGTAGAACGGAACACTTATATGGGTACCCGTGTGCCTTGATGTTGACCCGTTCTTTAAACTTCAACCTTTCTTCTTCTTTTTCTTCGCGTTCACCAGCTGTACACTCTGGCGGAAAGTTCTGGTTGCTCGTCCACTACTGAACTGCAGTCCTGCTCCAGAACCTGAGCGTTGGTGTACATCAGTTTTACAGATCTCATTCGCTTTAATACAGACTGTTGGTTCCCTGCCTCTCCGGCAGATGCACTCCGACTTCAAAGGAAGCGCCCCAATTAGTTGACTCTTACAACATGCTTTTGGGGAGGCAGTGGGTCTATTCTTGTTTTCCCCACAATGGGGCCCCGGAACAAACACGGCGGGCTTCAACCTTTATTCAAAATCCTCATCATACGAGGTTTTTTTTCTTCCTCTTCTTTACGTTCCCATGCCAAAGGTTTTCAGATAATCGAACGAACGTACTTTATTTTCAAAAGGTCACAAATTGGGCACGCAGGTCCTCTTAAATTCGGCCCATTCAAACACCCATCTTTCACACAGCAATTGTATTTTATGTGAGAAGGCCACATGGCTTTCTCTGAGAAGTCTGTGGTGCCACCTATGACTCCTACTGTCCTACAGAGTTTGGTTTCCAATGGAATGCCAACCGGCCAAACCTGGGTTCTTTTCGTCCCAGACAATTCCCATAAAATTTAAGAACAGAATGAAAGAACACTTATCATATCAGCATTTGTGAAAGAAAGAAAGAAAGAAAGAAAGAAAGAAAGAAAGAAAGAAAGAAAGAAAGAAAGAAAGAAAGAAAGAAAGAAAGAAAGAAAGAAAGAAAGAAAGAAAGAAAGAAAGAAAGAAAGAAAGAAAGAAAGAAAGAAAGAAAGAAAGAAAGAAAGATAGGGTTAGCTTTGGGCCTTCTCCTCAACCTTCCTAATCTGGGTGAAAATATCTCCCATTACAGACAATTTAAAATACCTGTATTTTTTAACGAAAGCAAGAAAGATCATTTCAAATACCTGAATTTTCGAAGGAAAGAAAGAAAAAAAGAAAGAATGAAAAAAGAAAGAAAGAAAGAAGGAAAGAAAGAAAGAAAGAAAGAAAGAAAGAAAGAAAGAAAGAAAGAAAGAAAGAAAGAAAGAAAGAAAGAAAGAAAGAAAGAAAGAAAGAAAGAAAGAAAGAAAGAAAGAAAGAAAGAAAGAAAGAAAGAAAGAAAGAAAGAAAGAAAATAACAGACCCAATGCCGGCATACACATTAAACACAGTGTAACAAACACAGTGCAACAAACACAGTGCAACAAACACAGTGCAACAAACAGTGTAACAAACACAGTGTAACAAACACAGTGTAACAAACACAGTGCAACAAACACAGTGCAACAAACACAGTGTAACAAACACAGTGTAACAAACACAGTGTAACAAACACAGTGTAACAAACAAGTGTAACAAACACAGTGCAACAAACACAGTGCAACAAACAGTGTAACAAACACAGTGTAACAAACACAGTGTAACAAACACAGTGCAACAAACACAGTGCAACAAACACAGTGCAACAAACACAGTGCAACAAACAGTGTAACAAACACAGTGTAACAAACACAGTGTAACAAACACAGTGCAACAAACACAGTGCAACAAACAGTGTAACAAACACAGTGTAACAAACACAGTGTAACAAACACAGTGCAACAAACACAGTGCAACAAACACAGTGTAACAAACACAGTGCAACAAACACAGTGTAACAAACACAGTGCAACAAACACAGTGCAACAAACACAGTGTAACAAACACAGTGCAACAAACACAGTGTAACAAACACAGTGTAACAAACACAGTGTAACAAACACAGTGTAACAAACAAGTGTAACAAACACAGTGTAACAAACACAGTGCAACAAACACATGCACAACTCACAGCAGTACTGGAAGGAACCTGAAGACAGCCACCACCACATCATGGCAGACAAGCGCTGCCTTCACTGGGCAGATCGGTGCCTCCATTCCTGACCACTAGTTCCAGCGATTATCATCGTCGCCGTCTGCTTCACGTGAAGTTCATCGCATCGGGGCAGCCCAGTGCCAAACCACGGCTGTGCCGTATGTCACTTTCGGCCTGCCAGCCAAAGGACTGACACCCTGAGATTGCAAAATATCAATCCGGATGGCAGACAAAGAGGGCAAATCGCAGATTCTACCCCCGTTCAACCTCGAAAGAAGTTACAACTGGGGCGTCCTTAACAGCTGCACATGTCTGGCGTGTCCCGCAGTCCTGCGCGGGGAAAAAAATGCCCTAGCAATATCGTCACGTACAGTCGCTGCGAACGACATGCCTCGCGTTGGTTTCAACAGTGGTACAGAAAAATGACCGTTTAGAAAGCAGTGGCAAACTATTGAACGTAAAATTTGCAAAGAAAACCCACAACAGCCAAAAACTGCTAGTGTTGGTTCTGCAACGCCATGTTAAGGATACGCAACTAACTTTTTAAAGTCACTCATATCGTTACTTCATCACACGGGCGTTGTCGTATTGTGAAAGTCGACTCATAGTCCGCGAACGGCGAGTTCACTTGATAGGGTGAAACAAGCAGGCCAACAATAACATATCCCTTTCTCTCACGTTTATATTGCTGGTTTGCTAGATGTTTTCACAATACTCGTCTTTAGTTCAACATCATACATTTCTATTATACTATGCACTATGTGGGTGGGATTAGGAGTAATGAGTTGGATAACTCTCCACGGCACTTCGGACACCTCCGTAGGATTTTATATACTATTAAAGTATAAATAAAATAATAGCAAAGTAAGGTCAAGTAGTACCCCTTTCCACGCCTTTAGACGTATTGGGCCTTTAGGGCTAGACTTCCATTTCATAGACCAATCAGTACTTGGTGGGGGGGGGGGAGATGTGGTCAGCATCACACCGACTGCCTTTACTTCCCAGGAGTGCATCTGCTACCTACTCAAGGCTGGGTCGACCTGGGAGCCAAGATTATTTTGGACAAAAATTCGGCACCGTCAGGACCCGAACCCACGCCCTTTCGACCCGCAGGCCGGCGTCTAGCCGCTACAAGACGGCGTCTAGCCGCTACACGACGGCGTCTAGCCGCTACACGACGGCGTCTAGTCGCTACACGACGGCGTCTAGCCGCTACACGACTGCGACTCCCATGAATATAATATAATTTTATTTAATTATTTAATTAACAAAATTATATTAACTATTATACTATAAACGAAATAATTAAATAATATTTTTGAAATATTAACTACTAAAATATAAATGAAACAATTAAATACCGTTTCTGCTAAGTTAAAACTATTAAACAAAAAATGAAATAATTATAAACTGTTTTTTTTTTTATACTTACTGTTAAACTATAAATTCAATAACTACATATTGCTTCTGAAATATTAACTATTAAACTTATCAAATCATAAAACACAGTTACTAATACATTTATTGTTACACTAGAAAGAAATATCAGTAAATACTTTTCTTCTAAATTTACAACAACAAAAAACTATCAGCCAAACTGGCTGCCCCAGCTTTAGGCCGAATTCGTGTCCGAAAACTACCGTAAAGCAGTACACGACACTGCTAATGCCCATACGGAAACTTGCAGAAATGAAAGTCCCCAACAACCAGTGCTGCCACTGTGAGAGCGGAAACTGTCTAACCAAAGCACCAATCGTGTTCAGCGACCTTAGACTTGTCTCTTCTTAGTGAAACGGTATTACCCATTCCCTGAGTAACCTTCACCCCCTCCTCTTTTAACTCCTCTTCTTCTACTTCGTACAATTCTCACCCACCCATCCTTTTTCCCCCCACCCTATAAGTTATTGGTTTCAGATGCGCACGTTACAAATACCATCCGCTATTTACCACAATACAATTCTTGATTGCTACCGAAATGCCAATGAGGGTCTGCCTGCTCACTTTCCCCAACAATCTCCCACCAGTAGGATTGGGGTGTGAGCTGCGCACGTCAAAAAGGGTTCAACCTCCTCTGCTGGGTGGCAGCCACATACGGGCCATTCTCCTACAGGCACGAGAAGACCTTTCCAGCTACTAATTGGCACTTGCAGGGTACATGGGCAGACCGTCTTGCGTTGATTTCAACAGCGGAACCGACCGTTTAGGGACAATGGCGAACTACAAAACGTAAAATTGCCTAGCGAAATTGCAAACGGTCAAGATTTGATGGGGTTGCTTCTGAAGAAGAAGAAGAAGAAGAAGAAGAAGAAGAAGAAGAAGAAGAAGAAGAAGAAGAAGAAGAAGAAGAAGAAGAAGAAGAAGAAGAAGAAGAAGAAGAAGAAGAAGAAGAAGAAGAAGAAGAAGAAGAAGAAGAAGAAGAAGAAGAAGAAGAAGAAGAAGAAGAAGAAGAAGAAGAAGAAGAAGAAGAAGAAGAAGAAGAAGAAGAAGAAGAAGAAGAAGAAGGAGGAGAAGGAGGAGAAGGAGGAGTAGGAGGAGGGAAGACATGTAACATATGTAACAAAACATGCCCAGCGTGTTCACAAACTAAAGACATTAAACTTTAAGCCGTTCTCAAATACCCCAGTCTATTTCAACGCCACCGCAGATGTTACATTTTCACACACATGTTCGAGCCTTAATAACTGACCGAAATGAGGATCAATTCACGCTCAATGAGGAACTAAATAGTCAATCAATTATGTACCGTCCCCAAGCTTCAATCAGGGGCGACCCCGCAGGAAAAAAACAATCGTGTGGGGAGGGAGGGGGGTGATCAGTGCCTTTGATGATATTTTTTTTTTAAATCTTGAGGCTTGTCAAAGCAATACTGAGGCTAAAGTTGTCAAAGCAATACTGAGGCTAAAGTTGTCAAAGCAATACTGAGGCTAAGGTTGTAAAAGCAATACTGAGGCTAAGGTTGTAAAAGCAATACTGAGGCTAAAGTTGTCAAAGCAATACTGAGGATAAGGTTGTAAAAGCAATACTGAGGCTAAAAAGAATTAAAAGTCTATGACACTACACTAGCAAACTAAAGTTAATAATTCAAGAGCACTTATGTTTCCTGTGGTAACATATAGTCAAGTAAAGGTCTCTTTCTTTACCAGGTCTTTAGGCGTTTGGGGAATATAGGGCTAGACCTATATTTTTATAGACCAATCAGCACTTGGTGGGTGATGTGGTCAGTATCACGCCGACCGTCTTTACTTTCCAGGACTGCATCTGGCACCCACTTAAGGCTAGGTCGACATAGGAGTCAATGTCATTTCTGGAGAATAAAAGTCCGGCTCTGTCAGGGCGCGAACCCACGACCTTCCGATTCGCAGGCGGGCGTTTAGCCGCCAACGTCACGGCGACTCCCTATAATCACAAATGAACTTCAGTTTTGTACCATTGCTGCATAAAGAAGATAAAGTCGAGGCATCTGACATTAAATGGGACGGAAATGGGTACTTTCATTTAGTTCATCCCATCTCGGGAATAACAGAAATCCCGGGAACGTCTAATATTATGGAAGAGGGTGAGGGTTAGAGTTAGTAGGCGCCTTTTTCACACCGTGACACCCCTACAGTAATGGACCAAGAACGTCTCCATCTCCTTCAGATGAAGACGTTCTTGACCGGATTGTCCCGGGGAACTCTCGGATTCTCCGAGATCGGGGTCAACTAAACTGAAAGTAATGGGAAGGTACAACTGCATGAGGTTGGGAACGGGTAATAGACCGAAAAACTTTCCGGTGAGCTGTAGTCGAAGGGGTGTTCCGCGAGGGATCTTGTACACTGGCTACAAACTCAGGCGAAAAGCTAGTTTTTCGTCCACTTCTGGACTTTAGACTTGTTCCAGAACTTCTGTTGTGCGTGCACATCCAGTTTACACATCTGGCTTATTAGTTAGCAGACTGTTGGTTCCTCGCCTCTCAAGCAGATGTCGTCAAAGGAAATACCCCAAATTAGTCTTCTTTTACGACATGCTTGTTAAGGAAAGTCTATTCTCCCACCTCCAAACTGCTCACCAGAACCCACAGTAAAGGATTAAAAGGAAGAAAAGAAGGTATATGAGAGGAGGAAGGAGCAGACACAGGGGTAGGGAAACAAGATAAAAAATTATCACTAAACTGTCTGCATCGACCAATATGTCACGTCGTCCAATATGTCACGTCGTCCAATGAACCACGTCGTCCAATGCACCACGTCGTCCAATATGTCACGTCATCCAATGTGCCACGTGGTCCAATATGTCGCGTCGTCTAATGTGCCACGTCGTCCAATATGTCACGTCGTCCGATGTAGCGCTTCGTCCAATATGCCACGTTGTTCAATATGTCACATCGTCTAATGTGTCACGTCGTCCAATTTGCCACGTCGACTCTACATACAGGGTTCTGTATCGAATCTTCTTCTTCTGAGTTCGCCCTTAAAAAAGCGATTGGTAAATCATCTTCTGGTTTACAGCTGGGCTGCGATATCTCAGCGTTGCCAGCCAATACATCCGATTTCAACCAACTAATAACTAGTCGCCTTTTACGATATGCTTCAAGGGGTTAGTCGGTTTTTAAAGCGAGGACAACGCGTTTTTTTTTTTTCTTTCGTTCGCTTGAAATTAATTATATATATCTGTAATCTTGTCTCTAGTATGAACTTCACTCAGCGGACAGTAAAGTTTGGCTTCCACCAGTCTCTCTCATGGCCAGAAGTTTGGTTCTGTATTGGGAACAGTCTTGGGGGACGTGATCTGTTGTCTCAGGTGCAATCCACATGAACACATGGGTAACTCGCCAATCTCAAACATGTGTTCATGTAGTGGTCAAACTGTAACATCTGCGGAGAAACCAGATGTGGCTCTAATCCCCCCCCCCCCCCCCCAACCCAAAACTGGGGTCTCAGAACCATTATGGGAAAACTTCAGTTCTCCCCTAATAAGCATACATTATAATTAATAGCTCTGACTGGTTGCAATGCTCAGCACAACATACTCTCTGATCAACCAGGCACCGCTAGCTAGCCGCCCTCCGGAACGAACACTCATCAAACAGTACATGACTCACAAGCTTCACCAAACCCTTGCAAACTGTCCACCTCCATTGTTTCGCATTTATTTATTTCCCACAGGAATGACTGAAATAAAGTTCCCGACATTTCCTTTACCATATTTTCGGCATTTTTCCCATTTCGGGTTTTGAAAATGTCACCGCAAGGGGACGGTGGCATTTCCACAGCCAGTGTCGCCCTGAACACATGAAAGTCGGGTACCTTTTGCCAATGCTAAACTGGCAATTATTCCAACAATGGCAAATTGCTACTAAACATCCTGACTCTGACAGTAAATGGTAGGAAATTGGGCCAAATTGGTGGAAAGGCTATTAGATATGCAGCAATCTGAGAATGCCAATTCTCAGCTATTACTTGTGTCCCGCTGCTACAGCATTTAGGGAAAATGTTATCTTTCAGGGTGAGTTATTACACTGAAAATGTATGTAAAAATAATGGCCAGAGCGCAAGAACCTGACGACTTGTACAAATCCGTTAATTCGGAATTATGAATCCGCGTTTGTAACCCCTAAGTCACAATGAATGAATAAATGAATTAATCAAGAATTGAGAGAACCGCAGGGGTGACAGCGCAAATCCATTTTTTCGAGAATAAGCATCCAAACTAATAATAATCTTCTATAAAAAGGCGTAAACAGCCAAACCCGTGTTCTTCAACCTCTGATTTTTGAGTTATGAATTTGATTATTTTCCCAGCACTCCGGACACATCCACAGGTGCTCAGATTCTCTCTTCAGCATATTCATCAGCGTCGCGCGGTTAAAAGTAGCAGCCTTATGTTGGTTAACAAGACTTCGTGTGCGTCCAGTGTGCTTCTCATGCTTGGCGGTGACGATCTTTACTCCCAATTCTCGTATTCTTAGCACTGACGTGGATATGTTGCTTCCAAAATCCCCGGAATGTCCTATCTATCTGAAGGCACTGGCAATGTCTTCGTGATTCATGGGCCGGCCGTCTGCAATTAATGCGGAACCCGCCTACAACCTTTAAACACTCTCGGTCCACAAAATACTGCTAACATTGTTTCGCGGTCCACATAAAACTTACCAAACACAGAAACAAACAAATGTAGATGACAGTTTACTTCTAAAATCCGATGCACAAAATTAAACTTTTCAACTAATGTGACATCTGCTGCTGCTTTGAGACAAGACAATCTGATATACGTGGCTGGAGTGCTGTTTCTGATAGATAAAGCGCCCGCAATATCATTTATTCGATTTTTCCTCTCTGTTATTTAGTATTGGCATGGTGAGAACGTTATTTAATACAAACATTAGGTCTACAAAACAACCAACAAACTGATGACTCTATAACACGGGTATTCTTTTTTCCAGTGATATCCTAAATACAACGAGTGCATTTTATGTCTAGACACAAGAGTGACATCAAAAGACAACTCGAGCAGTTTGTCTTTTTAGTGAAAATCCTGGAACAAAAAACCCGCCTTTCCCACCCCATTACATGATTAGGATGAAATTGCTGGCGGCCCACCTGAATGATTCCGCGGCCCACAAGTTGAAGAACACTGCGCTAAACCACGTAATCTGAGCCTTTACTAAGACTTTTAAAGTCTGTTTTCCTCCCTTTCTTTCGCGCATGGTCACATTGTGGTTTGTTGTGGTCTGTTGCTAGGCAGCAGTCTAATCAAACTACTCTTTACGATCTGCTAATGTCTAAAGAGTATTTATTTCAATTTTATGATTTCTTTATATTATTTCTACTACTTCTTCTTGGTCTTCTTCTTCTCGTTCACCGGCTGTAAACTCTGGGTTGTTCATCCACTTCTGGACGTTGGTCTTGCTCCAGAACTTGACTGTTGCATTGTTTTGTGTTTATGTATGATTTCTTCTTCCTCTTCTTCTGATGCTGCTGCTGCACTTTATGCCCCCGCCCCTCCAGTAAAGCGCATGCCCTCGGCTGATTCGCTCCAAGAAGCCTCATTCTGAGCATCACGTGCAGCACCCTCCTCCGCCCTCTTCAACGGTGTCATCTCATTCTCTTAATTTTACTTGTGCATTTTTGGTCTGCCTTTGTTCGTCTGACCCTGTGCAATGACATTCTAGTTTTACTGCTTACATGGTTATCTAAAATATTGATCCTACACGACGTCAGCGTCTTTTTTCTTAGCTCTTGATTCACGTGAATTTATTTCGCGCTCTCCCAAAGCTCAGCATTGGTCATTCTTTATTTATTATTGTCACTGGAGTTCTATGGGTGCCAGACCTCGCCTGCCTCGGTTTGTCTGCCTCCCGATCACCAGTGTGGGTATCTGCTGCAACACACATCAAATTTAATGCTGTCCTTGTTCTTCTCGATCTTGAAAGACCTGGCTTCATCTTTCCTTCTGGCTTTTGACAGACAATCCTTGATTTGTTGATTTACTGAGTCTGTTTATGCATTCTCCATGTTAATATGATTATATGTCATGTTTTAGACACACATGATAATCCACACACCCCTCCACCATCTCCTTTTTTTAGAGAGAAGACTTTGCATAAATTCAGCACGCAGAAATGGCGAGTCAGCGAAAGAGACTAAGAGAACTCCATTATAGAGACAGGGAGACAGAGAGAGAGAAGACAGCGCAGAGGGTGACGGGAGAGAGTAGAAAGAGAGAAGATGACAGAAGAGGAGAAAGGATGACTACACTGAGATAAGAACAAGAGGGGCAGAGATGGAGTGTGGCAGACAGAGGAAGAGAGAGAAACATTATCGAGTTACGGGGACAGGAGAGTCCAAGCGCAAAAAATTTTACAAAAATAAATAAAACGAAACTTAAGAAAAGCTTCTAAAAAGATATCCGTACAATAGTATTCTTGGTAGAATTTGGACTAATGATAAAATAAGCATACATTCCATCGAACGAGGAAGAGAGAGAGAAATTGGAGACGGGTAAAGGTGGGGGCAGGGAGAAAGATAACAGCTGTCCCCCTAAAGACATAGTTCACGGCAGTATTGCAGCAACACTGAGACCTAAAGATAGTCGAAGAGACTCATTGTCCACCATGACAAAAAAACAGTGTTAGAAAGAAGATGTAAAATGGGAGGGCAGGTTCGTCTCATAAACTGTACTGTCACTGTCGTTCTTAACAACATTAAGGAAGGAGAGGGGGGGGGGTCGTGGGGTAGCGGCTAGACGCTTGCATGCGTATTGGAAGGTCGTGTTCGGGTCCTGACGAAACCGAACTTTTTTCCCCAAAAAAAATGATCTTAGCTCCCAGTTCGACCCAGCTCTGAGAGGGTACTAGGTAGAGTCCTGGAAAGTGAAGGCAGCCAGCGTGATGCTGACCACATCACCCACAAAGTGTCGATTGGTCTTTAAAATGCAGGTTTAGCCCAATATGCCCCCATACACCTAAAGGCGCGGGGAAAAGGTCCTTAACTATGTGTGTATGTGTATGTACGCAAGCAAGCGGTCACGCACACAGACAGGCACAAAAACACACACCCGGGCTAAAAACCGACATCACAGCACTCAGACATTCCCATACGGTCGCCGTCCTCATCCTCAGCAGAGATCCAATGCTAACGGTTCCATAACCAGTACATACCATGCAAACACACAGACACACTCACACACACACACACACACACATATATATATATATATATATATATATATATATATATATATATATATATAGGGAGTCGCCCTGGCCGAGCGGCTAGACGCTCGCCGCTGATCGGAAAGTCGTGGGTTTGCTCCCTGGCGGAGCCGGACTATTTAAAAAAATGATCTAGCTCCTAGGTCGACCCAGCCTTGAGTGGGTACCGGGTGCAGTCCCATGAAGTAAAGGCGGCCGGCGTAATGCTGACCTTATCACCCATCTTGTTCCGATTGGTCTATAAAAATATAGGTCTAGCCCTATATGCCCTATACGCCTAAAGGCGTGGAAAAGGTTCCCTTACTTTTACTTATATATATATTCATACACACACAGAAGTACTGTGATCAACAGTAGCTGCGGACCCAGTGTGAGAGAGAGCCTGGGAACAGCTGGGTAATTGCTATCATTAGTGTCAGGATTCTCCGTGCGCTGATTACTGTAATTTTCCCCTTGACTCCTGGACGTAGGTGCCCGTGTGTACTTCTGGTTGGTATTTGTGAAATGTTACAACGATAACAGACGATGGCAGGTTATTTTCAAAAAGAAATGAATAAATGTTACCGGTAGACCAGGCACAAATATGGGTACCAGGTAATTTACTAACTGTCCGTGATTCACATCCGTATATAAATAAAGGATTTATATAGCTTTTAAGAACACTCTTTCTCGTCTCAATTGACAAAGAAAGATTGCATGAAATATTCTTCATTTTACAAAAGTTAAAAATCTACCCAAAGTATTCCATGATCCTCTCCGGTGCTACATAGTTTCATACACTGTGCTCAGATTCTTCGGACTAAGGCCTGAGTTAGAGGTATAACAGAGGACTTATGGGTTACCACTCTTGTGCCATGATGTTGATCCATTGTTAAACCTTTAAACATGAACACGTTTCATCTCCTTCGGTTTCCCTCAAATTTAATTATCTCCCCTTTGTAAAATATCTAAAACAATGTGTTTCCCTATTGTCTCAGCGTTTTGTCCGGTTTTTACCTGAAAACGCATCACTTATTTGTCTGACCTAGCTTCAAAACGTACCCAACACCCTGCTGCTTTATGTTTATACTCCCCTAAACCCCCTGACAACCATGCCAGTTATCTTTCTTAACCTGTCTGCTAACGCAAACCTACGGCGCTAACGCAAACCTACGGCACTAACCTTATTGTGTGTAAATTCCGACAGTAGACTGAGTGCTCTACGGACGTACAAACTTCCAACTTATGGTTCAAGCAATTTTTCCAGTACCAATGGGGGACTCAATTTGTCGTTATTTTAAGGCCCCCAACCCGGCTGTAATCGGGGGCCCTAATATAACCTAATGCCTGAACGGTGTTTCTTGGACTTGTACCCATGTGATCCTCATCCGAATGGTGGCGCTTTGTGTCACCCGGTGTTTTTCGCTCGTTGTGCGGTCCAGATGGGGTATAGCTTCATCCAATCATTCTGAGTGCTGTAGTTAAAACCTCGCCCTGGTATGAGAGGCAATCATTTGTTATTTTAAAACCACACCCTGGCTGTAATCGGGGGCCCTAATATAACCTAACGGTTCATCGAGGTTTCAGGGACCTGTGCCCGGATGATCCTCATCCGAATGGTGGCACTTTGTGTCGCCAGATGTTAGTGCTGGTGCGGTTGAACAACACACCGAGTGTTGTACAAAGGTAAAGACTTGCAACTTATGGTTATACAAATTAGCATAACCCCCTTGTCTTCGTCGGTTTTTTTTTCTTCTCCCGTTTCTCTTTTTTTTTCCTTCTTCTCCTCCTTCCTCTTCTGTTACTTCTTCTCCCCTTCATCATTTGTATTCTCTTCCTTCTAATTTCTTAGAGTACTAACGTTGAGAACTGTTTCACTTCTACAACATCTGATAAAGCAAGCAGACCAAGCATTGGGATGGCTAGTTATAATCACCTCATTGGTGGACAGCCATCAGCTAAGTCTGTGTTGATTACAGGTACTAAGTACAATCAATGCAAAACTGCATGTGACGTGGGATGTATAAGAAATGCGGAATGAGAAACAAGAAAAAACACTCACAAATGAAGAACTACGAACAATAGTAGGCATAACTGTACCAGTAAATGATTCTACAGAACATCGAGGAATCAAAACGGCCTGGTCATCCGATCAGAATGCAATAGAATCAAATCAGCCAGCAGCTAGAGCGCGGTCCACAAGAACTGCAGGCTAAAAGGCAAGCGGCCGACCAAGAAAGACATGGCAGAGGAAGCAAAGAGTCGCCACAGAAACGCAATATGACATTTAAACAAACTACACAATTAGTCGGCGTCTGTGACTTAGGCGTTGCGAACGAGCTTAGTAATGCCGGGGTGCTGGGTTCGATCCCAGCTGCAGGCCTTGCGCCTTGAGTTGGTTTCGACAGTGGTATCGAGAAGCCGACCGTCCATAAGCAATGGCAAACTCAAGGACGTATATTTGCCTAGAAAAACACCAACAGCCAAAAAAAAATGATTGGGTTGGTTCTGCAACGTCCTGTAAAGGATACTCAACTAACTTAACACCGTTAGCAAAAAAGACAGGAAACTATACCAAACTCCTCTTTGACGTTTTACGGAGTAAGCAGTAGGGGACAAGAAAAGAACGAAAACGACATAAAATGTGACTAGAAAGCTCAACAGTGAGAATGAAAAAAAAAACGTGCATAAATACAACCGAACGTTTTGACCAGTATTTATCAATGGAATGCTTAATACAACCCAAACTGTGACTAGAAAGCTCTTAGTTTTGTTTTTTTTTTTCATTTTATTTCACCCTATCTCTGCGATACGCTGTTAGTGCCAAACGTGGACAATTACATCCCCCAATGAACGTAGGACTGACTGCACTGAAGGAGAAGGAGGTCAGTCCATGGCTGGTGAATTGGGTTGCAGCTGTCCTGTATTCACGTCGGGTTGTTCTCCGACTGGCCTCAGGGACCTCAGAACATGCACTTTGACCCCAGGACTGCCACAGGGATCCGCCATCTCGCCTGTGCTCTTCAACGTGTATACGAGCAAGATTGCAAGCCTACAAGCACCAGGAGTTGGAAGGATACTGACTTTTGCGGATGATATACTTGCATATAGGCAGGGGGAAGAGAGGGAACAAACAGCCCGGGAGCTACAAGCGACAGTAGACAAGTGACTAAGTGGTGTACAGAAATGAGGGCTGTCGTCCACCTGGAAAAGGCGTCTGCTTTGTGGTGTATGCGATACATTATTGGTTCGTCGACGGTTGCAGGTAGGCACAAAGTGCTGCAAGCGAAGTCATACCTCAGGGTAGCTGCAGACACAGACCACCCTCTGCATGAAGCTCTGGGTGCAGTTAAGGGTCAGCGGCTGATAAGAGGGAGGTCATGGATGGCTCAGGCAGAAGACACAATCAGACAGGTTTGCATCCTTGAGAACATTAGGCGAGGAAAAGAGTGGGTCAAAGTGCCACCTGAACAGTCAGACTTGTGTAGAGTCATAATCACGCTGAGCCGGGAATGCAGAGACTGGCCAGCAGGTGCCACAGAGGTGAAAATTCAGCAATTTATTCAAGATAATGCTCGCTCAGAGAGATTTGATCATTTACAAAGACGGTTCAGTGTCAAGAGGCAAAAGAAGTGCTTGGGGCTTCTTAGCAAAAGTTAATGGTCGACGTTTGGTGCAAGAGAGGCTATCATATGATACCACAACATCCAGCTTAAGAATGGAGGTGGGGGTGGTCACTGAAACTTTCAGCTGGCTAGAGAACACGAAACACACAAACATGGTGATTTAACTGATTCATAAAGCATGCTGAGGAAGATCATAACAGGTATGCTTCGTGCAGAGTGGCATGCTTCGCTGCGGACGTCACGAGTGAGGGGTATTGTCTGGATTTTTTAACCAGGTCACGCCGGTGTGTTGGGAAATAAACAGTCGGACAGACTAGCTGGCTCTGCACAATTTGGTGGAATACTGATACATGATAAGGCATGGTTAGTGCCTTGTGGGCGAGCGTGTACAATTCGGAGGAGCAGATGGATCATCACAGTCTGGTGAGATTGGTGCAGTTGGGGGTGACGAGAGGTTCTGGTAGATGTTCGAGGCTCAGAGAAAGGCAAGCTGGACGTTTAATCAGAATGCTAATGGCACCATTAGTATCGGAACTCTTCGCTGGCTGCTGAAGATGGTGACGGAGCGCTTATGGGAATGCCACGAGTGATGTGATGTCGGTTCTTGAATCAAATCAAATTGAATCAAATCAATGAACGTAAAATTGTGACAACGGAGATGAAATGCCTTAAACAGATTTTTAGGAAAAAACAGAATTCAAAATCACGAAATCAGACGAAGGAATAAAATCAGTCTTACAGGTCATCAAAGAACAACAAATAAAGTGGTTTGGACACCTAACAATAATGCCCTGGTACTATCTGCAACAGCGAGCCACATGACAACGTTAGAACGGGTATAGAGCGAGTAAAAGACCTCTGAAAATATGGAGTGATGGCATTAAGAACAGCCTTTCAGAAATAAATATTAATCTTAACAGTGCTCTTGACAGAGCTCATCAGCGAACATTACATCTCCCCCCGACACTTCGATGAGGTACAAGGTGAAAGAGAAGAAAAAGAAGAAGAAGAAGAAGAAGAAGAAGAAGAAGAAGAAGAAGAAGAAGAAGAAGAAGAAGAAGAAGAAGAAGAAGAAGAAGAAGAAGAAGAAGAAGAAGAAGAAGAAGAACAAGAAGAAGAAGAAGAACAAGAAGAAGAAGAAGAAGAAGTAAGAAGAAGAAGATCTCAGGGGCTCCGAGATTTCGTCGATAATTTCTGGGAAAGTCTAATATTAAATAGGAGAAGGGGGAGGTTAGGGTTAGTAGAGTTCATTTCACGCCCTAACACGCCAATACTTCTGAAATTTTCCGGAAATTCCCAACGAAATATATGAGCTCCCGAGATGGAGTGAAACAAAACGAGATAAGGACCAAACCCTTTGTTCAAAAAGTGCTGCGCATGTTAAATCCACGCCTTCTCCAGATAAATAGAGTCAGCCGTGGTTGAATTGAGATTCCCTTGCTTTATATCCTACCCCAAACAGGGGAAATCCACAGGTCACAGGTCTAATATTTCAGGGGGTGGTAAATAGGCTGCATGCAGTTGTAGGACCTAGGCTGCATGCAGTCGTGGGACCTAGACTGCACTCTCTTGTGGGACGAAGGTGGGTTGGGGTTAGGGCTAGCTCTAGATGTTTTGAGGTCGTTAAAACATTAGAGAGCTGGGAAACCCAATCTTACCACCCTCTAAAATGTTGGACTGTCCTGTGACGTCACCTGGGGTAGGATATTAATAAAGAGCAGACATTCCTAATTTTACCAGATGTTTAGCCAACATGAGCGAAACTTGACATTAATCAAACAGTCACGCATTGTGAACACACTTCGCTAACACAGACGTGTATCAACTGTCACAGTTGCACAACACAAGACAGCCAACAAAACATTCCAGTAGAAAGACATCCATCACCTGACAAGAACAAGTATGTTGTCCATTCCCAGGCCTCCCTCGCACACCCAGGACCTAAGGTATGAATGATAAATCTTATCTAGCGGGTGGGCCAAATTTATAATTACCAACCTGGTCGCAGGCTTCATTAAAATAATCCGTTATAAACATGATATCCAGATTCCTTGTAGTGGGGTAGGTAGTTGTACCCCACCAGGACATCACAAAAGCAATAAACACCCGGTGACACGAAGTGCCACCATGCGGATGAGGGTCACCCGTGGAGAGGTTCCAGAAACCCCTTTCAGTCGTTAGGCCATACCTCCGACTAGGCCATATTTATGGCCCGGCTATAGTCAGGGCCCCCGGCAGAAGCCAGGGTGGGGTTTCAAATAACAAAAAAATTGCATCCCACATTGCGATGACTTATAGCCTTGTAGTGAGAAATTTTTGTAGGCAAATTTTAAGATTAGAATGCCTCGTTCCGCCTCTGAGCAGACACACTCGCCTACTGAAGCTCATCTACAGATTTCTAAATGTGTCTGTTGACGCCTGTTATTTGCAGATATTGTATTATTGAGGTGAAACAGGTTGTACTGTAATTTTACACCACCTCACATAAATTGCTTCACGGGTCATAGTCTGCCTTTTCCCTGCATTAAGATAGCTAGTGATATTCCAAATTCCTTCCTGATCTACCTCATGTATCTGCTACATACGTTGTTGTGACACCTTTCGATCCTCAGTCGATAGTGTTCCAATGTCTTTATTAAATGTGGGGGCTGCGTGGTCTCGAAGCATGGTGTCCGCCTCGAGTGCTAGAGGTTCCGGGTTCAATTCCCGGTATGGGCTGGGATTTTTGCATTCAGTAACTCCCCCGGTTTCTGGGTGGTAAGATCGTACGCCCGTGTGTATTGCTGCGCACGTAAAAAATCCCTTGGCAGTTGGAAATCGAAAAGAGTAGCCTAGCGGCGCAGCCCGGGCTAAATTTGGAGTTGAAAATCACTCAAAGTATTTCAGGATCCTCGCCGGTGCTACAGAGCCTGTGCACTGGGCTGAGCTTCTTCGTACTCAAACTTGAGTTAGAAGAATAACGGAGCACTTATTGATTACTACCCATGATGTTGATCCGTTGTTCAAACTTCAAACTATTACGTGTAGCACAGACTAATAAAATCTCCTTCTTAAATGTTCGTTGTAATGTAGACACGCCATTACGGTCCGATGTTTTCGTAATTGCTGCTGTGTGTATTTGTCGGCCATTGGTAAATTCCAGTAACCTCTGTGCCAGTTCAGTGGTTTGAGATGAATTCTAAATCACAGCCGATGGCACTGGCGAGTGCGACTAGCAAGACCTGCTGGCGTTAACAAGAATCCTGCACAATAAGCTCCTCCGATTCCGACTGTCATTGTCATCATGTGCCCTGCCAACTGGCGTAGGCGCTGATACGTCTCCATAGATCACGATCCCTGATTGCCTGGAATAGCTCTCTTGATGATCTCCCTCCATTCCATCGTTTTAGCCCATCCAGCATCATCTCTCTTGGTCTGCCTCTACCCCTTTTTTCCACTGATCTGTCTAGTTGTCACGATGTTCTCCAATGTCTCTCTTTTCATTATGTGGCCAAAGATCAGTGTTTGTCTCTTTCTTATTGTTGTATATAGAGATCTACTTTCATCAGCTTCTTTCAAAAACAATCGGTGTTAGTTACTCTGGCCGTTCAAGGTATCCGTAATATTCGTCTCAGAAACCACATCTCTGGTTCTTCCAAATTCCGACTGATGAGAACAATTCAAAACTCGTTGTACTGAGGAGGATTTTCTTTGCTGCCTTATCTGTATTCCAGTTCTTTGTGGTGTGTAATTACATCTGATTTTGAGTGGTGATGTAGATAATTTCGCCTTCGCTGGAGTTATTTTTCTTAGCCCGTTTAAATTGTAAACACTTGAACAACAACAAAAGTCGAGAGAATCGACTTCCCTGCACCGGGTTTTATCTCAAATAGCTCAGTCTTTCTCAGCAGAACGGTTAGCCACCTCCTGAGAGCATCGCACAGAGCATGAACTCCAAAGCTCGAGGGACGATCCCCAAGTAGCTTCGTAAAGATTGCACTCGTGAACGGCGCAGCCGTAGAGCAAACCAACCACCTTCAAAGCGCGAGGCAAACGGCTTGACCACTTCGCCATGAAGACCCCTAAATACTTGCATGTTTTGTGTCTACTGGAACCTGCTTGTGATATGGCCAGGGCATGGTGAAATCAATGAATAAATGGGGGGGAGGAAGAAAGGAAGAAAGAAAGAAATGAATACATGAATTAGTTTACTGGAATTTCCCTAAAAGAAACAAGCTGTATTTGCACAATATGCTGCCAGAAGGAATGAAGCATGATGACAAGAAAGAAAGAAAGGAAGAAACAAACAAAGAATAAAAGGAGAAATGAATGAATGAACAAATGAATAACAATTTTCCTAGCCAAAAAAAAACAGGTATTTGCACGATATGTAGAGAGAAGTGAAGAAGAATGATGACATAAAGAAAGAAAGACATAAACACATAAACAAGAATAGTGTCTATCAGACAAAAGGCGTCCACACAAAGAAAACACACCACATACCAGCAAAGCTTGTACTACATCTGTGCCACTATCCCCTAATACCAAGTGTACTTTTAAATATACCAGAGCACGGCAGCTGTGTAAATGATGGCCTTTACATAAAACTGCACCACAGGCGCCAGCTTCTCCCTCCCCCTTTCCCCGCTTCCTGACAACAGCAATAAATCAAAGATGTTTGGGAATGCCACAACTGAATGTGCTGTGAAATAAGTCAGATATAAAAGTACCTTTTCTACCTAACATTTAGTCGCAATAGAAATAGAATTTGACCATCTCCCAGTCCATAAGAAAGAGAATAGAGGCTTTTGAGCTGAAATTCTATAGAAAGATTCTCATAATTTCTTGGACAAAGAAGAGGAGAAATACTGACATCTTGAACATCAAGGAAGATTGGCTAATAAACAGCATCCTGTCTCAGAAGCTGAAATATTTTGGTCATATCAAGCGCCACCACGGATTAGGAAAAAAAATAGCAGAAGGCATGGTACCAGGAAGGAGGGGCAGGGGCTGACCAACACGAAGATGGGCACATGATAAAAGTGACTCCTTGAGTATGAAAGTACATCAGGTGGAAGAGCTGGCGAGAGACCGAGTTTCTTTCAGGCAGACTGTTGTGAGAGCGACGTTCTGCAGAGGGCCTGCTACATGATGATGATAAGTAGAAATACAGGTGCTGATAGCACAGTGTCTCTAAAAAAAAAGACAGCGATGGTACTCTTTACAAAGTCTCAACAGCATTAAGAGCCTCTAGGATAACCAGTGTGCTGAGGTCCTTATAACAACCACACACAGGAATGAAATGTAAATCATCACTTGACATACATAGACTGGTATGGGGTTCTTATGCTTGTAAAGCCCCCACGGGCCTGTCTGTTAAGATGGCACTGGTGCCCCCCAGATATATGTAATTCAAAATACTAACAATAATAAACCATAAAACAACATTTTATTTATCGAAATAAAACACAACTTTCAGTAGGCTGGGAAATATGGTCAATTTTGTGCATACTTTCTCTTAATTTATATTTGAAAAGTTTTTTGCCTACAATTTTTTTTAACTGCATAGTCTTTGATCAGATCCTCACATTACTTTTTTGTAACATGTCCGCTTCTATACTTAACAGAGATTAGGCAACCAGTCTGCCATGTTGCACTGTTGTTCTGATGGGATTATTGAATCAACCTCAACTGATAAAACAGACTACATTAAACACTCAGTTCCACGGCTGCTGAAAATGTATGTAGTGTCCCCTTCCTTTGTGATGCCCTAAACACGAGCTTAGTGTGCTTAATCCAGCTCTGGCAATGGGGGGTTGGGTGTCAGTGATGGCCAGTATAACCAGCTTGCCTTCAGGAGAATCTTCCACAATAAGTGCATGGGATATTGGGACCATTGTTGCCAACATATGTATTTGGGACGTTTCTTCTCAGAGGCTGAGCTTCCTATCTGAAATCATTTTCTCTGCTGTCCCAATTGCCTTCCTAATTTTCTATTCCCTCACGCAATGCAATCCATGGCAAACTTTTTCCAAAGAACCTTCATCTACCAGTATCACTCACGTCCCGCTGAAGAAGTATGTAAATACCCCAACTGAATGTGACTGAAATGAGCAAGAAATAATGGACACATATACCAGCGTTTCTCAAACTTTGTTCGTCGCAGCACCCTTGTCGAGCAAAAAAATTTTTACAGCACACCTACCATTAAAGCGGTTTGAATACTTAGGAAAAAATAGAAAAAAACTGTGCAAATTTAATGTTCAGTTCTCTTTAAGCGATGAATGAAACTGTTTGGATGAATTTTTTTATTATTTCCCTTTATGTTTATGGGAAATTTAGTTAATTGTACCCTCACATCACTTGAAAGTTGCTCCTGTATCTGGGTTTTTTTTTATGTTAGAGTACTTTGAGTACACACTTTGTGTGAAACTGCCCTAAAAAAAAAAGTTTATCTGTAGAAGTATGAAAACTATACAGGAATGATGATGCTGTCAGTTCCTGGAAGAATATTAGGTATGATTATTTTGGAGACTAAAAAATTCCACTGATTAACACCTAATGAATGAACAGGCAGGTTTTCAGCCAATGAGACCCTGTACTGACTAGACAGCCACATCAGAAATTAAAAAAAGAGCAAATCATCGAACAGAATTCATGACCAGAAAAAGAACACTCTTTTTATGAAAGCTATATGAGTGTCTTGATACCTGAATAGGAAAGACCCATTAAGGTTATGCTGTTCCAGAAGCATTCTGATCCAAGCCAGATTATTTTCTTGTACTTCTTTCGAGCTTTGCAAGTTCTACTACATGAGAATGCTTTTAATGAACAATTACTGATCACCATTTCTGCATGATTTGTATTCTCTGCTATCTTAATGCACTTCCTAGGTTAGGCCGGATAGAATCTCTTTGATATCTAGTGTTAGAAATGTGTAATATTCCTTAATACATCTCTCTCTCTCTCTCTCTTTCTATGTGTGTGTGTGGGCCGAAATATTTTAGACAGACAAAAAATTATAAATAAACAAAAACAATAATAATAATTTCTCTTCGCACACAGAAAGAAAAAAGAGATAGAGAAACAAAAGAAAGGCATACAGACTTTTAATTCTTCTTCTTCTTCGGCATTTCGAGCAAATGAGGTTCAATTGCTGCAGATATCACCCGCCTCCACTCACCCCTGAGACTGCCCTTTTCTTTCTAGTTGATGACTCTTGAATATTTGTAGGTGTGCTTCAATATTATCTCTCCACTATCTTCATGGTCTGCTCCAATTCAAGGTGCTTTATTAATATCTTACCCCCAACAGGGGAAATTCACAGGTCACGGGACAGTCTAATATTTTAGAGGGTGCGCTTTCTTGTGGGGTTAGAGCCAGTTCTAGATGTTTTGGGTTCGTTAAAAGCACCAAAGAGCTGGGGAAACCCAGTCTTACCACCCTCTAAAATGTTGGTTTGTCCTGTGACGTCATCTGGGGTAGGATATTAAAAAAAGGACCACATTCAACTCTTATATAAACATACAGCCCTGTCATTTACTCTGTCATCGTTTAATCAATTACATATACCTAGTATTATGCAAGTTAATCAATTTAGCAGTAAACCCACATATATAAACACAAAGAGCATAAACCGTACAGATTACAATGATGTGCAAGAGAGAGGTCAAGAAAGACAGACAGATGAACAAGGAAAAGAGAATGAAATCATGCTGTCTTTTTTTGCTCTCTATCATAGCAGCAGTATGATAAAACTATGAGAGAAAATGTGTACAATTTTCATTTTCTTCTTTACATCCTCTTTTACCGCTTTGGATGTCGAGGGAGATATAAAGTCCTGCTTTGTGAATGTAGACACATCCTTGTGCTGTAGAGTTTCTCTGACGTTACCTTTCCATCTTGTTCTTGGTCTACATTTTGCTCTACTTCCTTCTCTTCTTTTGGCATATGCCTTGTATGGTATAGCATCAGGAGACATTCCCTTTAAGTGGGCAAATTATTCGATTTGCTGTCTTTGTATGTAATTTAGAATTGGCTGTGTGCCGACTTTAATCTTGTATTGCACAATCACTGTATCAACATTACAGAGAGAAGAAGGCACTGTGGCAGGGAGGGGAGAGAATGTTTTGTTATTAGATCACAGGCAGCTAGCTGGTAGATAGATAAGTGGATACGGAGTTCACTAGGAAAGCAGGTAAGCTGGTAAGCATACATACTGGAAGGTTGATAGGTAGGTAGGTTGGCTGGCAGGTATGCATGTTGGTAGACGGTAGATAGGCTGGTAGACAGGGATAGGAAAGCAGGTGAGAAGGTATGCAAGGAGGCAGGTAGATAGGCCAGAAAGTGAGTAAGGATGCACGTAGATAGGCTGGTAGACAGGCTGGTAAGCAGGGGTAGGAAGGCAGGTGAGAAGGTATGCGAGGAGGCAGGTAGATAGGCTGGTAGACAGGTGGGAAGGTATGTAGGTAGGCAGGCAAACAGGCGGGAAGGTATGGAGGTGGCTGGTAGACAGGCTGGTAGGGTTGGTAAAATCCTCCACCTTGACCTGCCAGTCATAGTCACTAGACACAAGACAGCCCAAGCGAAGGTGTACCTGGGTTTTGCTGCTGACATAAACAACCGCCTTAGACTGCCTACGAGTGAACAAAGGTAAAGCGCCTAAAGAGGGAATGGTCCTGGATAGCAAAAGCAGAGGATACCATTACCATTAGCCAAATATGAGTAGTAGAACATGTGAGGCTCTGTGCTGAATGTATAGAAATCCCAGCAAGAATGCAAGAGCACACTCAGGTAATAAGGAAAGGTACCAAAGAGAATGGAGCCAAGCAGCCACTGATGCTGAAGTAAGGATCCTCATGTATGAATACATTCGACCTGGTGATATCATCAGACATACAGATGGCTCAGAGGGCAAACACAGCGCAGGTGAATGTGAAATCAGTAAAAGAACAAAGTCAGATATTTAGTTCAACTACCTCTAGTATGATGATCGAGACAGCAGTTGCCACAAAGGCATTTGCATGGCTAAAGGAACATAAAGCATATATATATCAAACTCTGGCAGTTAGGAGGTCTCCATTAGGAAGTGGTGAAGCCACTTGCCTCGTACTCTGAAGATCAAGGGTTCGTTTCACGGTCGTGCCCTTTAGTTCAAGAGTGCAATTTTTACGAAGATCTGCAGAGATTGTGCAGGTGGCTAGCCGTTCTGCGGAAAGAGATTGAGCCGTACGGGATAAACCCCAGCCCCAAATGGAACCAAGTAATGTCTGTGGAAGTAAAGGTGGTCAGCAAGATGCTGACCTCATCACTCATTGGAATAGTTTATAAAAATAGAGCTTTTGCACTATGTGCCCAATGTGCACCACGCTGAAAAGGATCCTTTATGTTCATAATGTATTAATTATAACTGCTTATCCAGAGTTGGCATCTGTGGCTTAGGCATTGCAAACGCGCTTCGTAATGCTGAGATGTCAGGTTCGATTCCTGTTGCAGGCGATTTGGTAGCAAACCGACTTGATTTGGTTTGAATGTTTTTGGGAGCTGACCTTTAAAAAGCAATGGCAAACTATTGAAAGTAAAATTGCTACTAAAACAGCAAAAGAAATGCTGGGATTCGTTCTGCAACCTTATTTAAGGGATAATGAACTTTTTTTTTATATTTATAACCTATTTTCTGCATATTAACAATGCATTCGGAGCTAACTACATTGAAACACTCATGAGTCACGAACTGTTAGTGGATGACTTGTGTTTTTTATTCCAAACAAGAGCAGATAGTTGTTAGCGAGAGTTGTTGGGCGAAAGTTGTCAGCGAGAGTTGTTGGGCGCAAGTTGTCAGCGAGAGTTGTTGGGCGCAAGTAAATTCAAAGTGTGTTGCCTGGGGTGGCTACATTTCAGTTCGTCATCAAGTTTGTAGGTCAAAATGATTAGGCAGAACTTAGATTTCAGTTTTTTTACCTTGATTATTCAATTTAAATTAGGTATTTGTGTGTATACAGGTAAAGTAGTGGTGGTAGTATTTGTTTTAGTAGTAGCAGCAGTAGTAGTAGTAGTAGTAGTAGTAGTAGAAGCAGCAGAAGCAGTTGCAATAGTATTAGCAGTTGTAGTTGCTGCTGAAGCAGTCAGGAGCACTTACACAAATAAATATCACAAGGGATTGGGGGAGGGGAGCCTTGAGCATTTTTTAGGCAGAAGAGTTCAAGTGATCTAGCACAATAATAATGCAGGAATCAGCAGCCCCCCCCCCCCCCCTACTTTTCAAGGTACTTGAATCCCCAGATTCATATGCCTATAGTAATAGTAAAGGTGGCAGAATCAGTGGTAGTGGTAGTAGCGGTGGTAGTATTGGTGGTAGTTATTGGTGGTAGTGGTGGTGGTAGTATTGGTGGTAGTAGTGGTGATAGTAGATAGGGGATTGCTGGATGAAGGAACTGTACAAAAGTTATTATATGATCACATTATAATTTATGATATTTGCTGATATATGCAGCTGTCTATAAAGCAACAAGGGTGTTTGTAATCTGTACAATTCTCATTTAGCTGGTATTTAGTTTTATTTTGTATTTAATTTTCAACTCCTACTTTCCCCAAGTCTTTGAATAGATAGATGCTTCTTCTTTTTCTGCTAGTAGTAGTTGTTGTAGTAGTAGTAGTAGTAGTAATAGTAGTAGTAGTAGTAGTAGTAGTAGTAGTAGTAGTAGTAGTCTGTAGTAGTAGTAATAGTAGTAGTGTAACTACTAATGCTAGAACAACAAAGTCTTATTATTATTATTGCAGTACATACGGTACTGTGTTTGAAATTATGAATGTACACGATTTTCTTTTGTGCTGTACTCTTTCTATCATTTGTGACACAGATGTTCCTCTACATAAGATTCGACTCTTTTCTTCTTTGCCGATTAAATGATAAAACAAGTCACTTTCATGATTTTGTTATTGTTACACATAACAAAATGAAAAACGGTAAATTCAAAATAGACATACAGGTAATTTCCAAATAAGCATTTCCTACTTGTATCTAACCAGCCATCTTCATCAATATAAAGAAACCGCTCTATGTCTATTTAACTATACTATCAAACCGCCCCGATGAACGAACGAACGATGTTGTCATGACCATAAAGGGAAACACGGAAACCCAGGCTTCCACCATCCTCCTCGGCGCCCGACATAGGAACAAACAAACCAGGTGCATAACTAACTCGGGGCAAAGCCGAGCACCTGTTCTTCTTCGCTTCTATTAAACTTCACATCTTCAAACATTTCTTCCGACTCACAAACATCATGTACTTCTGCGCAACTTTAACGCAGCAAACAAATATACAAAGGTGGTTAAAGGAAAGCCAAATACTCACCCAGAAATTGGTGAACGACGAAAGGTAGTCCCCTTCACCTGACGACCATCCCTCGTTTTCGATATAGGCAGCGGAAACCCGTGACGTCACAGAAGCAACACCAGCGGTGTGATCAGTCTTCTTCCACCCGTGGGTCGCAAACAGTTTCTTTTTAGTTTGAACAAAGAAGACACAAACAGATTGCACAATTTATTGTCTGGCATATTTCCCTGTATCTCGTCAGATGTATACTAACTGTCACATTTGATTAAAATGAAGCAAATAAATAAATCCTTCGAACTGAAACACAAAATCGACTACATTCGAGACCAATCATATAACAAGAATATCTCATCTCTGACTTCTAGTGCTATAAGGTAGTCGTTTTGGTTTTTTTTTTTTTTTTTTTATTTGTGAAAAGACTTATTTCTGCCACATCATTTAAAAAACCTAACATAAATCAACTAATGTTATTGTAGCCCGTCGTCTTTCGGGGGGGGGGGGAAGGGGGTGTGAGGGGGTGGGGTTAGCACGTATATTTTCTTCTTCTGCTCGCCGTTCATCAGCTGTAAACTCTGGTGGAAAGTTATGGTTGTTCGTCCACTTCTGGACTGTAGTCCTGTTCCAGAACCTGAGTGTTGCGTGTGCATCCGTTTGACAAATCTGACACCGTTGTATGCAGATTTGTGGTTCCATGCCTCCCAGGCAGATTCACTCCGACTTCGAAGGAAGCTACCATCAGTCGACCCTTACGACATGCTTTTGGGTAGGCAGTGGGTCTATTCCTGTTTTCCCTATAAAGGGCCCCGGAACCCACACGGGGAAGGCACGAATATAAGATTTTCCAATATCTTAGCCCAAGCAGTAGCAAAAATGGACGCTAGGCAGCGGCGCCGTTTGGAACAGAGGCAAATTTTTTGCTTCTGCCGGACGGTGGCCGATGCATTTTTGCTCCATTTGTAGACTGGATATAGTTTCGTCGCCCAGCTTCTGAGTTGAATGCATGGCGTGACCCTGTGAGCTGCGGATTGCATTTGGAATGTTTTTTTTCGACTGTGACCAACGTGGTGGTGTGAATTGTAGATTCAGAAAATGGCGCGATGCCTGTCGTTCAATGCTTGCGGGACCCGTATTAAAATTGATCACGCGGACAACTGCTGATCTGTTGACGACAAGTTCTGCTATCATCAATGATGAACTGCATTTCTAATGTTGGACTGTTTGTGTTAGCACTTGGGATGGCTACCATATGCTTTAATGCGAGTGTATGCTAGATATGCTGAGACAGCAGTCTGTCAATCTTTCCACAAGGGACTGTGATAGACATTCTGAGTGTTTTTCGCTGGCACAGGAGCGGAGCAAAGATGGGGCAACCCGTTTGCTATGAAGCTGAAACTAAGACTACCAGACTACCAGACTACCAGATGTCACATTAGCCTAAAATTGTAATTTTGTGACATCAGATGTAACAAATAAACTACCATCTACATTTGTTTTCATTTCTGTAACTGGCTAGTCGTCCCCATGTGGGATGCAATTTTTCGTTATTTGAAACGCCATCCTGGCTTTTGCCGAGGGCCCTGAATATAGCCTGGCCATAAATATAACCTAGCGGTTGAAAGGGGTTTCCGGGACCTCTCCACGGGTGAACCTCATCCGGATGGTTTCACTTTGTGTCTCCGGGCGTTTATCGCTTTGTGTGATGTCCTGGTGGGGTACAATAAGCAAGCAAGCAGTTTTGGTCTGGTGTAGGACAAGCACGGAGATCACTCTCCACACCAAGCTGGCAACGCTCTTTTATTTGTTAGTTAGTTAGTTAGTTAGTTAGTTAGTTAGTTAGTTAGTTAGTTAGTTAGTTAGTTAGTTAGTTAGTTAGTTAGTTGGGTTATCATCATTGCACTCCGGACATGTCCATAGGTGCTCAGATCCTCCCTTCAGTATGATCTGGTGGGACCACTTCCTCTCACAAAGAAGAAGAATGCTTACATCTTGACCTTGGTAGACTGTTGTTCGGCTTGGCCGGAGGCTATCGCTCTTCGGAAGATCGACAGTAAGACTGTGGCAGAGGCATTGATTAGCATTTTCACAAGAGTTGGATTCCCTTCGCAGATACTGACAGACAATGGATCTCAGTTTCAAGGGAAATTAATGGAGGAAGTTTTTCAGATAATCAAATCTCAACACATTTGCACCAGTCCATACCGACCCCAAGCGAACGGCCAGAATGAGCGGTTCAATGGAACGCTGGTATCGCTTCTGAGAAGATTAACCCAGGAAAAGCCAGAGAGGTGGGACGAGTATCTGTCTGTAGCACTATTCGCCTACCGGGAAGTACCCAATGCCTCTACTGGATCTCCACCTGCGACCTTGGTGTTCGGAAGACACATTTCTGGACCCTTGGCCATTCTCAGGAAGACATGGACAGACGAAGGGGCAGATGATTCCTTGAAAACCATATCACAGTATGTGCAGGAACTCAAGGAAAGGTTAAAGCTAAGGTGAGACCTGGCTAAGGAGAATTTGATTCGTGTACGTAAGAGATACGCTGCACACTTCAACCGGAAGACGAAGGAACGATGTCTTGAGGTTGGAGATAGGATTCAATTGCTTCTACCTTCAGGGATGTCTAAGTTAGAATTAGCTTGGGGAGGCCCTTATACAGTAGTAGAAAAGATATCCAGGATCCATTATAAGATCAACATTAAAGGTAAGTCAAAGTTCTATCACATTAATCTTCTCCGGAAGTACAGCGAGAGAGAGGTAAGTTACACTCCGACCCTCTTGACACTTTCTGTAGCTATGGAGGTGGAAGGTGGAGAAGCCACAGCTGTGGAATATCCTCTTCACCCCAGGGAGACCTATAAAGATATAGAGGTTAACCCAACTCTCTCTGTCTCCCAGAAACAAGTTATAGAGCAACTCTTGTCAGAGTACAACTCTGTCCTGACAGAGAAGCCAGGGCGCACTTCATTAATGGAGTATGAATCGACATTGGTTCCTGTTGAACCTTTTTGTCAATTCCCTGTTCAAATCCCTCTTTCTAAAGAGGAATGGAGTAAACCTCCAGACCGTCAGGAGGACCAGAACGTGGAGAATTTGAAATTCACACCAGGGTTCCTTCCTGTGTTTGTTGGAGCACATAGTGACGAGGGGAGGATAGTCCTTCCGAACCTCGCGAAGGATCAGACGGGAGGGATCATACCCCACATTCCTCGACGACCTTCCTGTGTGACTACTGATGTAGGAGACACACCGGTAGAATACCTGAAGACAGGAGTACCAGGAAGGAGTGTGGGTTTATTTAGCCAGCCCGATCAGGGGGTTCGGTCTGAACCTACATCTTTGCATGTACCTGGCAGGAATAAGTGATACATGGATGGAATCATCAGAAGCTTAGGTCCACAGGGACATCTACTGATTCTGTATGAGATTCCTTTTTGATTTAGTGGTGTAAAGCGGTCAGAGGTTCCTCTATATTCACATGAATTGTCATTATTGTTTATATTTCATCTGTCTCTGAGAGGTTGGTTTGGTCAACCCTTTGGTTAAGAGCAGATGTTTTGAGCCGTCACCCCTTGTCTGATGATTCACAGACTGAAGGTGGTGAGCAGGCTAAGAGTGGTGAGTCCATGGCTGTGTAGGTTGGTTGATCACTGTTCATTCGCGTAGTACGCTCTTGCTTTGTGGGGGGGGGGGGGGTACTGTCGTGAAGTGAGCAGCCAACCCTACACAATGGACGAGTCTTGGCTCTGACTGCCCTCGCACTCAGTCAAATTTCAAACTTAAACCCGTCCGGAAGGGTATATATTCCCTTATATTGATATATACCTTTATCTGGTAATATATTCATTTCTAGACCCTCTAAATGCTTTGATAAATTTTCATTTTCAAACTTGCAACTGTAAGTTGACGATTTCTGGTAATTTATTTAGAAATTCCTGTAAACCGGTTTACTCCTTGGGCAGGAATATAGGGGACTTCTTTCCTAGAGACGCTAAGTTTGATTTTGAAAAAACATTCTTTCGCCTGATCCCAAAGTGTCAAGACGTGTATACAGTCTATGTAGAAATTGGCGCATTCAAAGTTGCATTTCTATCTTGGAAGATTTCCTAAGCTTGGGATGATACCTCCTTAGAGATCAGGCAGACGAATCACAGTCCAGCCAACAACCACCAACCCATACCATTCTGTGCACCAAGCAGATCCAAAAGTCCTGTATACTGTGCCACTACCTCAACATGGCAAGAGCTTGTTTGTGAGTTCCAGGACCAGTGGACAATTGCAGACACCTATGTCATCAATCCAGAGAACCAGTCTTCAAGAGCTTTGTTGGGCTCTTATGCAGTTGTTGTGTCATCACCTGTGAGACCGGCAGTGGGCATCACAGTCTCCAAGAGCTTTGGTGGGCTCCTGTGCAGTTCCTGTGTCCTAGCTCATGACAGTCAGCTGGTACAAGATCAAATCAAGGCCCAACTACTGATTGAGTCAACTACAGTCGAATCACCATGGACTGAGGGGAGCATTGACCTACGAACTGGGCTAAGTGATCTATTATTCACATTACATGCTCTCTTCCCACAGCACCTCATAAGTCCAATGATGAACTCATGTACTGTCAAAGAATTGAATCTGGCTGCTTCAATATCTGGGTTGTGTCATTGTTTCCTGAGCTCCATTCACTGAATTCTTGTTTATCTATTCATTATTATATGTATATATTGTACTGATTATATGCACAAATTTCATGGCTGACTTGGGTGTCCCTATTTCACCATTCTAACTGTCTAGCTCTGATGTTTGTGTGAGTAATAAATGTTATCTGTGTTAACATGGCTATGATGGTATACTATCATAACCTGGGGGCTACCTTTTTATAGTAGTGGGGGTGTCCAGCCAAGTGTGTCTAGGAATATTATATATTTTGTAGTGCCAAAACTTGAGTTGCCCTACTCCTGAAATAAGTTGAGCGTATATTGGCCACTGGGCATCCCTTAGACCAATACGAGCCAACGACTCAACATAATTATTTCAGAGTGCTGTTGGTTCTTAAGGAGAAATCTTTAAATCAGGCACGCGACAGGAGCGATATGTGACATCACGTCGGTCAGACAAGACGGTGCACCAATCCACTTTCTCAAGGCTGTGTTGATATTTTTCTCCATCGTCTCCACTGCAGCCATTGTCACTTCGTAGACTAGCAGCGGCCAGAGGAGCTTTGGGATCAACATGAATTGGAGACACCAGACCTTGAACTTCCCGATCAGCCTGCTACGCTCGATCGCGAGCAGGCCTTTAGCCAGTGACTCGTGTATTCGCCGGACCTCCGCACTATCAGATAACTTCGAATCGTAAACGCGACCAAGGCTCTTCACCGGTTTCTCTAGAACAGTGGGGATCTTATTTCTTGCAACCGTAAAACTGGTTGCCGCAACCTTGCCTTTAAGGATTGACAAGACTCCTCGACTTCTGTGGTTTGAATTGCATCCAGCTCCATTGGACCACCGAGTCCAATCTTTCCAGAATCGTGCGGGCAGATTCCTCGCTGCCCGTGATTATAGTCGTGTCATCCATAAATGCACGTTGTGGCGGCATCTAGTGATCCCCAATTTGAAGGCCCTGTCCGTAGCCAGCCGCCCCGTCTAACATGATCTGCATGGCCACGACGAACAGTATTGGTGAGATCGTACACCCCATAGCTATCCCAACTTGTAGCTCAGTCCACCTCGTGGTAAACGTCGAGGTAGAGAAGCGCAAAGCGAACTTAGAGAAATATTGCTCGATCATTTCGTTTATCTGTGCCGGTACGTGAAACATGCGAAGTGCCTGCCACAGTAGCCTATGGGAAACTGCCCCATAGGCGTTGGCTAGGTCCAACCATATAACGTGCAATTCGGTTATCTAATGCTTGGCCCTCTGGATAGACTCCCAAATCATGGTCGCGTGTTCAAGGCACCCAGGAACGCCCGGGATACCACACTTTTGAACACTCGTATTAATGTACTTATTCGCCATCAGATACTGTGTGAGCCGGCGAGCCATGACTGAGAAGAATATTTTACCCTCAACATTCAACAGCGAGATGGGCCTGAATTGGGAAAGACTCTTAGAGTCCTGCTCTTTGGGAATGTAGACCCCGTTCGCCTATTGCCACTCTGGCCATGTGTTTTCGGCTCCACGCTTGTCTTAACAAGCCGTGAAGTATTCGCACGGCCTTCTCCATTTATATCTAAAGATGGCCGTGAGTATTCGTAGGACTTTCGAACAACGCTTGTAAAGAACGTACGGAACACCATTCGGACCAGGAGCAGACTTGCCGCTGGCTCTTTTCTCAATTTCCTAAACTTCAGACCAAAGGGGAGGTATCACTTTAAATGGTACCTTCGGCAACTCAGGCTGCTTGAGGCCGCTAAGGATCTCTTGATTGTTATCGAGAGGCTCATTTCTCTTCTTGTCGGAGTACATTTTGCGTAAATGTGACTCAAGCTCCTTTTTACTGACAACCAGAGTCCCAGACTTCGGTTGCTCGAATAGACCTCAGACAAACTGGAACGGGTCCCTAAAGAATTTATCTCGCTCCCTTTTGGTTCTCCTTCTGTTGTTACAGAAACGCTCAGCGCGACAGAGGGCCCTGTGTCTGTTCTTTAAATGCAACCAGACTTCGTGCAACCCCTCCCGTTCGCTGCCTGTAGCGGCTTTGAACCGTTTTCTGAGAGCATTCTTGTCTGCCCGACACTTCAGAATGTCCCTGTCTCCTATAGCCCTTGTTACCGCCATAGTTTCCATTGTAAAGCTTCTAGTTGTAACAGCAAAGGCGCCATTCATCTCCTTGATGGTTAAAACTTGAGCTTACTGTGAAGGCCCATCCACTTCGCTTGCCCCTAATTACTGACCCATCTGTGTAAACTATAGCATCACCTTCATCTGTGTTTTCGTCAATCAGTGTTCTGACTAAAGTGTAGAGTCGGACGTGGTTTTTATTAACCAACACCTTCTCTAGATAAATAGAATCGGCCGTGTTATTAACCACGTCCATCTTTAGACTATAAAGCTACAGAACTTACTGACTGACTTTCTACCCCACCAGGACATTAAGGTTAGTTGCGTATCCTTTACAGGACGTTGCAGAACCAACCCCAACAGCCCCTGGCTGTTGTGTGGTTTTTCTAGGCAAATTTACGTCCAGTAGTTTGCCATTGCTTCCTGGACGGTCAGGTTTCTTGATACCACTGTCGAAACCAACGCAAGGCGCATGGCCCGCAGCAGGGATCGAACCCGGCCCCCGGCATTACGAAGCGTTCGCATCGACCACGGCCAGCTCCATATTTATTTACTGGAGCTGGCCGTGGCATCGACTAAGCCACAGAGCCGACCACCAGGTCATTACACAAGCGATAAACACCCGATGACACTTAGTGCCACCATGTGGGTGAGGATCACAGTGGAGAGGACCCAGAAACCGCGTTCAGCCTTTGGGCCATATTTATGGCCAGGCTATATGCGGCCCATGGCAAGAGCAAGAGTAGGGCTTCAAATAACGAAAAATTTCATCCTAAACAGGACGAGAAATATATAGATAGCAAGCTACAAAATGGCGTGTATTATTGTATTAACCCAACTGGGGGTTTCCCGAATTCCTTATTTTCCTCGCGCTGCCCAAACAAGTTTCGGATTTCCCCGGAAAGACGTGGACGACATTTGTCGCTTCGCTATTGCAAAATGGCGTCGGAAGTGGAGCGAGCACAGTCTGCTAAACCTGGAGGTGACACTATCTTTGGTAAAATTATTCGGCGTGAGATACCAGCAGATTTACTTCACGAAGATGATCAGGTAATCATTTATGTATCAGAGCTTCGACAAATGAGATTTATGTATACACATATTATTCTTGTGTGATTAGTGCCTAATTTGGAAATCAACGAAAACGGAAAACTCTAGACACAAAATTACGTAAAAAAAAAAAAAGCATTACGATTACGATAATTATTATTGTTAATTGTTAACAGTTTGTCACTTTATAATGCCCAAGCCCCGTGGTTCCCCTTTCTTTTCAGTCTTCTCTAAATGAAGTTGATTTGCACTCTCTTCTCACTGACTGAATGGATGGATCTCTGTTTTGAGCCAGTTGAAGGTGACGATAAAATACAGCAGATATGAATGTAAATATTGTGAAGGAAATGTTTTGGAGCTAGAGAAGCATGGGGCGTTGTTCACATTTTAACCCTTTGAAGACGAAGCTTGGAGTTTGCCAAGAAGAGGGTTTCTCTTAGTTTACACCCCCCCCCATATATATATATATATATATATATATATATATATATATATATATTTATTTGAAAAATAAAGTTTATAGAATATCTATATATATATATATATATATATATATAAAGCTTTTAATTAAAATATATAAAACTATGTGTATTCGTGTAGCTTTTATTGAATGAACAAACACATTCGTGTAGGAAATTGAATGAACAAACACATCTTTATGAATCACACTGACATGTCAACATTTATTTAATTAGCTATACAATTCCTGAGATGCCAGGAACCAAAAGTCTGCATATAATAAGCCAGATCAGTAAAACAGATGTGTACACAAAATTAAAGTTCTGGAACTAGACCAAAGTTCAGAAGTGGATGAACATTTAGAACGTTCCATTGAAGTCTACAGCTGGTGAATGAAAAGAAGAAGAATCGGTAAATAAGACACAGAGATTGTGTCAGTTCTGCAGATAATGTAAACATTAACTTTCTCAACAGTGTATTGCCTTCAACGACATCTCACCACAAGCTCCGGTGCACTTTCTTGTCGTGCCCAAAAAGCCGATCGTGAAGCTGTCAGATGCTGAAGATTCTGATGAACAGGTAGTTGGTTAGTTAGGTTATCATCATTGCATTGTCCATAGGTGCTCAGATCCTCCCCTCAATATGAACCCCAGTGTCCAGTGGCTAATAGTACCTGTTCTGGGATGATTAACAAGTCCTCTAATGTGCCTGGTGTGCCTCTTATTATTTGCTATGCTGATCTTAACTCTCAAGTCTACCATTCTGGCGAGTGATGGGGATTCATTGCCCCCAAAGTCCTCCACCCTACCCATTTCTCAGAGGGCATTAATAATGTCAGCATGATCCATAGGTTGACTGTCGGTAGGGATAGGGGAATCCAGCCAACCTATCAGCTCTTTCATTCCTATCAATACACGTGTGTCCGGGAACAAAAATAAAGGTTGACTCCACGCATAGTGGACTTCTGTAATGACCTAAGCCATTGCCTTTGCACCGAACCTGTCGCAAGACACTCCAATGATGATGAATACAGAGAACCTATATACTGTAGCAGCTTTATGTACTCGTATACAGAGTGGATGCAAATATCCATGAGTCATTCAAGGGGAACGTCCATTGCGGATACTCCATGAGTTTGTTTGCCTGCCTTACAGAGGGAAGCAAATAATAGTGGAGCCCAGGCATACATATCATAAAAAGCTAGCCGTGGTTTTGTATGCTATTACTCTCGCCTTGAGGCTTGCAAAGAGTACAATATGACATTTAAAAATCGGCTGTTGTAATCCAGCTTTAGATTTCCAATAGATGTACCAGTGAAAGTCATTAGAAGTAAAAGGTGGCTGGCTTTTCATTTTGACTACAGTTTTTAGGGACAGTTTTATTCGGTTAAATAAAAATTTTGTAGAACTGTTTTATTTAGTTGGTAAACATTGAAATTTAATTTGTTTGTCATTTAATATTTAGTTTTCTTTACTTAAAGGACTGTACATAACCTAGTGTTTTTCAACCTTTATAATGTTGCGACCCTTTAAAACAGCAGTTCTCAACCTGTGGGTCAAATGAGACTTTAACAGTGGTCGCCATAGATCATTGGAAAAAACATATTTACTGAAGTTATGAAGTAATAAGAAAATAATTTTATGTTTGGGGGTCGCCACCACATGAGGAACTGTATTAAAGGGTTGCGCCATTAGGAAGTTTGGTAACCCTCTTTCCCCCCTTCCTTTCCCCAGCCATAAAAATTATTTTTCTTGCTACTTTGTAAATATGTGTTTTCGGATGATCTTAGGCGACCCCTGTGGAAAGGTCATTTGAACCCCCAAAGGGGTAACGACCCACAGTTTGAGAACCGCTGACTTAATGCATGTTTGTAGTTTATTAATCATTGTTTTAGTTGTTCTCTATGTTTCTGCTCCATATAACAGTACTGATTTCTTCTTCTTCTTCTTTTCCTTCTTTGTGCCATTAGTTTTCTGATTTCTTTTTTTTTACAATTTTTTTTCACAGCTTCTGGGACACCTCCTGATAGTGGCCAGAAAAGTAGCTAAAGCGAAAGGTCTCCAGAACGGCTACCGTGTGACAATCAACGATGGACCTGATGGTGGTCAAGCTGTTTATCACATCCATGTCCATGTCATGGGTGGACGCCAGATGGACTGGCCTCCAGGCTGAGACTTCTTTTACTGACCATATAGCTGACTGACCTGTGTGTTTTTGCTAGACTGAGTTGTGAATCAGACGTGTGACTGCAGATTTAGTTTAAGTTCATTTTGATTTTAAAATCCTAGTTTGTGAAATAGCTAATAGACTGAAATGGTTGGGGCATATTGAGAGAATGTCAGATGACAGAGAAGTAAAAACTGTATACACAAGGGAGACGAATGCTCGTAGACGATGAGGCACACCAAGAAGACAGGAGAGATAATGTCCAGGCAGACCTGCAAACACTTGGTGTCACCAACTGGAAAGAGGCCAACCAGAGAGATGAATGGAGGCGGGTGATATCTGCAGCAATGAACCTCAAGGGCTCGGAATGCTGAAGAAGAAGTAGTTGAGTGATAAAAATTCAATATTTGTGAGACGTGTTTGTATGTTTTTGTTCACTTTTTCAATGAGGATCCTAGTTTATGGGGTGTATTCTTTCATAAGTGCCTTTTCAGTCACTTGTCATGAGCTATAAGGTTAACGGCATGTGCCATGCATTTTCTTTGCCTGCATCTTTTAGCCATTCATTGTTTATGTGTTCATGCAGTTTATCTTTATTATTTACTTGTCTGTTAACAATCCCCATTTATTGCATTGTTTGAGACGCTCCGTTTGATTTATTTGTGTGCCAAAATGCAATATCACAAGTACTGAGCCTGTATAGACAGCTAGGCCTTTCCAGCAAATCTAGAGTTGAGGTAAAGGTGCTGTTGTTTAATAGGACACAATTAAGAACACCAAATAATATTATAACTAGAATGTCACATCGCTGGAACCCACAGGGCCAGAACGATTTTGTAAGGACCTGAAAACACAGGAAAAGAGACTTGGAGACAGAGATGAATGATATAGGGAGGACAAGGAGTGAGCTACAGGAGATGGTAAAGGATAGGATAGTTTCTTGTGAGTTGATCAAGAACCTAGGCTCCAGTTGGAAATCTTCTTCTTCTATTTCTTCTTCTTTGTTTACCAGCTGTAAGCTCCGGTGGAAAGTCCAGGTTGTTCGTCCATTTGGACTTCTGACTTTGTGCCAGAGTTTTGCATCTACATCTGTCTTACTGGCTTATTTGTATGCATTTAATTGTTTCTGGCCACAAAGGCAGATACCCAGTGACTTTGATTGAAGTTCCCCAATTAGTTGACTCCTATGTCATCCTTGTTGGGGAGGCAGTGGGTCTATTCTTGTTTTCCCCACAATGGGGCCCATAACCTATTCGAGACAGTAGGGAATAAGAAGGAAAAAACACAGATATTGCTGTTATGTGTGCTGACAAAAATAGAACTCTGTGTCCATAAACTTTCAGTTATCTGAAACATTTCATAATTGTGTCTTTTACTGCTATACTTGTGTTATTTTATGTATTCCAAATGACGACCTTGAACATTTTCCTTTTGTAATGTGAAGACATTTGCAACTATACTTCTTTCCTTCTGTAATCATTGGAATTTTTTTTTTTTTCAATTAGAAATTTCTAGTAGCATCTTTGAACTGTTTATGGCTCATAAATTCTAGGCTGATTTATTTCCTATTATATCACCATCAGTTCTCGTTATGCCTAGTGGCACATGAGGCTTCAGAGAGGACTTTCCATGCTTTCCTGTCCTGTGCAATCTTCAGTGCAGTTTTCCATGTCAAAGATGCCGCACTCAGGTCACTTTCCATCGTTCGTCTCCATGTTGTTTTTGGGCGCCTCTGTTTTCTCTTTCCTGCTGGTGTCCATGTGAGAACTGTTTTGGCAGGTATATCAGAAGTCATTCTCATAACGTGGCCAAGCCATTTCCATCTTCTCTTGGTAACCATACTGTCTAAAGTTTCTTGGTTTGTGGCTTGAAGTAGTTTAGTGTTTGAGATTGTATCTGGCCAGAAAATTTTGATAATTCTACGTAGACATGTGTGGTGGAAGGTGGACAGCTTGTGTGCATCCTTTTTGTTCCAGCATTCCGCTCCATAAAGAAGAACTGGCAAAATGATGCTCTTGTAGAGTCAAAGTTTTGTTCCTCTGCAGTAATTGTTGGATTTCCAGATTTGCCTCATCCCTCCAAAAGCAGCTCTAGCTTTGTTCATTTTCCTATTATATGTTTAATCATTTTCTGTAGGTTTATTTTGTTCGAGTATAGGATTTTAACTTCAATTCATTAAATCCTTTTAAATCATTAAACTGAATATTGTTGTTATTTGTTACGCTTGGATGTTATCACAGGCTACAGTGAAGGTTACTTTCCACACCTCCAGGTTATTCGGCATATTGGGCTACACCTGTATTTCATAGACCAATCAGCACTCGGTGGGTGATGTGATCAGTTTCATGCTGGCTGTCTGTGCTTCCCTGGACTTTACCTGGTACCCATTTAAGGCTGGGTAGACCTGAGAGACAAGGTCGTTTTTGGAGAACAAAAAGTCCTTCTCCCTTTGTATTTGAACCAATGACCTTCTAGCTGCTACACCACGGCAGCGTTCTTTTTTCAAAGACAACAACGGTAACACTCCAGAGATCGACCACGCAGAATATGGACCACAGAAATATCAAACAACGGTAACACTCCAGAGATCGAACACGCAGAATATGGACCACAGAAATATCAGAGACACTGAAAGGTACTTTATAAGAAGCGAACAGTTGTTTATACCCTGACACCGTGAGGCGTTCCAGGAGTAGAGGAAAGAAAGAAGTAATATGAAATGCATAAATAAATCATTTTAAGAAAATTGTATGGCTTCTTCTTCTTTCTCACGTTCACTGGCTGTAAACTCCCACGGAAAGTTCTGGTTTTTTGTTCACCTCTGGGCTTTAGTCTTGTTCCAAAACCTGAGTGTTGCCTGCACATCCGTTTAACAGATCTGGCTTAGTTGAGTGCAGATTGTTGGTTCCTTCCCTCTCAGGCAGATGCTCTCTGACTTCAAAGGAAGTCCCGAATTACTGAACTCTTACGACATGATTGTTTTTCCCAAAATGGGGTCACGGAACACGTGGGGGAAATTGCATGGTTTGAGAGGGACATAGACAATTATTGGGGGGGGGGGGGGGGGGGGCCTAGGCTCCCTGGTTCCGGTGTGTGCATGAGTTGGGTAGGACAATAGGATTGGTGTGATTACGTTGGTTGTGCTGAATGACGAAACAATGCTCTTTACGTGTATCGACAAGGCACATAGTGATGATGATGACAATCAGAGACGTTCCGTGTTTCTAGGCAAACATTCCCAAGGCTACGATCGATTGCTGGTGGAAGAAATAAACTAAGATAAAGTAAAGGACCCTTTTCTAAACCTTGAGGCATATAGGGTTCGACCTAAATTTTATAGACTAATCGGCACTTTGTGGGAGCTGTAGTCGCCATCACGCCGGCCACCTTTACTTTCCAGGACTTTACGTGGTATCAATTTAAGGCTGGGTCGACCTGGGAGCCAATGTCATAAAAAAAAGTCCAACACAGTTTGGGTTTGAACCCACTACCTTCTGATCGACAGGCGAGTGTCTAGCCGCTAACCTATAAGTGCTCCGTTCTTCTTCTAACTCAAGTCTTGAGTCAGAAGAAGCTCAGCCACGGCCTTCTCTATTTATATATACAGCCGGACGTGGCTCAGCACAGTGCACAAGCTCTGTAACACCGGCGAGGATCCTGAAATTTTTTGGGTAGATTTTTATTCTAAATGTTGCGTTAGGCTACTCTTTTCGATTTCCAACTGCCAAGGGATTTTTTTTTTTTTACGTGCGCAACAATGCACACGGGCGTCCGATCTCACTACCAAGAGATCAGGAGAATTACTAGAAGACCAAATTTACGTGACAACAATCCCAGCCCTTTGGGGGGATTGAATCCGGGACCTCTAGCACTCGAGGCGCACACCATGCAGCTCCCTAGAAGAGTGTACCCGGCATCTACATCCTGTACTCTGTACCAGTGTTTCTCAACCTTCCTACTGCCGCGACCCTTTATACAGTTCTTCACGTTGTGGCGACCCCCAGCAATAAAATTATTTTCGTTGTTGCTGCACAACTTCAGTGGGTATGTGTTTTCTAATGGTCTTAGACGACCCTTGTGAAATGCTGGTTCGACCCACAAAAGGGTCGCGAATAGGCTAAGAACCGCTGCTCTGTACCAGTTGCTGCAGGAGACAGGTCATCTGCGGATCTGCTTGATGGGCCAGGGTGTTGATTATTGACTTCCAGTTTCCTCTTCCCGCGAAGTCGGATTACAACAGACTGCACAGATCTGTTCAGAAGGGGAGAAACAACCAGGCCTCGCCGTAGTTTATAGCCGGTAAACGAAAACAATCAACAAATGTTCCATGTCTGTCCTCGTTTACGGTAATCACGAAAGCTTTTTTTTTTTTTCTTTTTCGGTATAGGCTTTGGCACTCACCACAAAGTGCAGGAACAAGGTGCGGTACTCACCATAATGTGTCTATTACAGCAACGCTGAGAAAAAATTGATTCCGACTGTTGGTATTGCTCACCGTCAGAGAAAAAGTGCCGACTTTAAATCTTGTTTTGTTAACTTTCTGATTCCTATGTGGATTCCCAGGCCCTAGCTGGAAAAATTAGGGGGTTAAAACAGAGGGAGGGGACTCACTGCCACATAACAAGCATGAGAGATTAGGAGATCGAATGCTTTAGGCCTAACGGCGAACATGTTGCAGCCTAACTGTGAACCACAAAACAGCGTGCCAGCCAATCAGAAGGGAGAAAGGAAACTTTGTTTCGTAGTCAGACTTATATTACTTGTTTTTAAGTGCCCTCACAAAAGAAAGTCGCCTTGTTTATAAATGGCGTCCCGGGTGACAACAGGAACAGACTGCAGTTAATGGGTATTGGTGGTAGGTGGTATTTGGCTGCTGTATGTGTTGCATTAAAACCAATATTATGTTGTTCATCCCCTCATTACTTCTGTTTGTTATCCTTATTGACTTCACAGCACATCGGTCTGACCCGTGCTCTGCCCTACGATGCAGCAGGCATCTCAGTCTCTCTCTGCTCAACGTTCTCAGGAGTTGATTATTGATTGATTATCTTCTTTCTTTGCGCTGCAACTGGTTTTTACACGTTTGTCCTCATTTAACACCCATTTTCAACAGACAATTCATCGTCTTTGATTCCTTTGTCCCAACGTCTCTGGCACGCAGCTTATTCAGTACACTCTTCATACTTCTTCATCCACTAACGACTAACTACTAGTAGTACTAGTACTAGAGTCACGGCCAGTCTGTCGGCTCTTTCATTTTCCTTTCATTCCCGTGTATCCTGATGTCTGCAGCTAAGATAGTTTTTTAAGGCAGGAGTTCTGGATGCTGTCAACCCATTCTAGATTTAGTTTGCCAATTTGGATCTTCTAAAGCATACTCATCGAGTCGGTTCCACCAGCCATGCAAAGTACACATGACAGTTGTTATTTCCGTATTCTTGCTAGTAGTAGTTATACTGAATGCACGATTTTCTTCTTTTAATATCTTCTTACTCATCTGTGCAGTGTGTGCCCACCCAGAGTGCACCCCCCATGAATCACTGAGCATCTGTATAGATGATAACATCACCTTAAAGGCCAAGTTTACTCGTTGATGATGGCCCTCATTTTAGCATTAGTGGCTGTTTGTCTCCGTTTTCTGCATTATCTGCCCAGGGTGACTGTAAAATTATCTCAGTGTGCTCTTGCATTCTTTCTGGTGTTTCTGTCATTTCATCCATGAGCTTGACATATTCCACTGAGCATCTTTGGCTAATGGTGTCCTCTGCTTCTGCCATCCAGGACTGTCCCCACATAAGGCGCTTTAATCTTTGTTTGCCTAAAGGCAGTGAAGCGGAGGGTGTTTTATGTCAGCAGACCAGCCAGGTATGCCCTCACCTGAGCCATGTTGTCTCTAGTGACCATGTCTGGCAGGTGGAGGATCTATTACATGGTGTAATGGACAGACCAGAGCAAGTCCTTATTCTACGCCTTAGAACAGGACACAATTAACTTCGCAGCCACATGTACACAAAATGTAAAATCGACTAATCAACCATGTGTACGTGTGGACTGGCACTGAGACAACAGATCACGTCCTCCAAGGCTGTCCCTAATACAACATATCAAGACAAAACTTTAAAACAATGGTGCAAGTCAAACTTTACGGGTCGCTGAGTGAATTACAAAAGACAGTGAAGTTTAAATTAGAGACAACACTGCAGATATAGATAATCTATTTAAAGTGAATGAAGAAGAAGAAGATTACATGTGCCCACAAGGTCATGTTATTGCTTTGGTGTCACCTTTCCATCTTTCCAGTTATAGTGCTATGTTGTGCTATGGGGAGGCATGGGACTCACAGCCTTCTAATCCAAGCAGCTGGGCTTAAAAGCAGTAAATACACCAGAAGAGGTTCAATATAGAAATGATGGGACAGGATAGTTAACTTATTTCCCCGTGTGGGTTCCGGGGCACAATTGTGGGGAAAACAAGAATACAACCCACTACCTTCCCAGGAAGAATGTTGTAGGAGTCAACTAATTGGGGACTTCCTTTCAAGTCAGAGTGCATCTGCCTGAGAGGCAAGGAACAATCAGCTGCACACAAATAAACCAGTAAAATGGATGTACACGCAAAACTCGGGCCCTGGCACAAAGCGAAAGTCCAAATAGGCGAACAACCAGGAGTTTCTACTGAAACTTACAGCCGGTGAAAAAATAAGAAAAAGTTAACTTACTATTTTAAGTAAAAGAAGTTAACATAAAACTTGTCTGCGAAAAAAGCCAGCAAGAACAGTACATTATCTTTTGAAAGGCCAAGAAATATCAGATGCATTGTCTAGTACTGAAAGAGTCAATCAATTACTAAATACAATGACTGCCATTAAAAATCGCTATTGCTATCATCATGGTTTCTGCAGGTTAGGGTTTATTTTTGGCTTCAAACAGAAAACACAACCTTAACATAACATAACATAGCCCTTGACCGGTCGTGGAGGTGAATCGATGAAAGCACTAACACACAAAACCCACCATCTTTCTTTGTCTTCCACTTGATAAATAAGTGTATGAAAACTTACTCCTGTCCATCTCTTGATGTTGTCATTCTAGTTTTTTCTTTGACCTCCTCGTCTTCGACCACCCCCTAATGTTCCTTGAAGTACAGTCTTTGCAATCAAATCATGTCTCACCACGTGCCCAAACCAAGCTAGCTTCAACATTTCACCACTGCCAAGAGAAGCTACTATGTCCAGCAATTTTGTATGTTTTGTCTCTGCCAGATTTGTTAGTTTTGTGTTCTAAAAACTAATTCCTAAAATACAACCTTACTGAGGATTTGAAACTGGGTCTCCCACATGAGAGCCCCATGTCCTTAACCATTTAGCCAGTCGCACCTCGAATAAATGACTGAATGAATGAACTCTATTCTCACCCTAGAATCAGCAACAAAACATGTCTGCCGACAGTGAGGTCATAGATGAAGACCAAGGTGAAGGTGATGTTATTGTTCCTGTTATCCCTATAGTGGAGATTTCACAGAATGGACAACGGCGGTCAAGAATGGCTTGGGGAACTTCCGGTAACCAAACTGTCAAGTATGTTTGCATGCTGAATTATCTCTGATTCTTGTTTTTCTTTTTTGTTTATGGTATAATGTTCATTAAAAAAAATCCTGTTTTAATTAAAGTAGTTGAAGTAATTTACATATCTAGTTCGCATTTTTCATAAAAATCATGCTTAACACTCTTTACATCTTCAAAAACAATGTGGTCATGTAACAAGGCAATGGCCTGATTATTGTAAATTCTATCACACTTTTAAGGTTTTAATTAGAAGCCCCCTCATACATTAGTTGTGTTCAGAATTAGAAAACTGTTAGAAAAAAGTTCTTAGGATGTTCACAAGAGGTTGCTGTAGGCATTCAAACAAGTATGCCTCTCCTAGGAAAGTCATTGAACCTTCTTCTTCGCGGTCACCAGCTGTAAACTCTGGCAGGAAGTTCTGGTTGTTTATCCACTTCTGGACTGCAGTCCTTTTCCAAAACCTGAGTATTACGTGTGCATCCGTTTTACAGATCTGACTCATTTGTATGCAGACTGCTGGTTCCTTGCCTCTCAGGCAGATGCACTCTGACTTCGAAGGAAGCTTCCAATTTGTTGACTCTTACGACATGCTTTTGGGTAGGCAGTGGGTCTATTCTTGTTTTCCCTTAACAGGGCCCCGGAACCCAACAGGGAGTGCTCATTGAACCATTTGTTACTGCTGGCATGAAGTGGTTGGAAGTTCTGACATACTTTTCTTCACTTCCTCTTTCACCATTTGGGTGTCGAGGGAGATATATGGCATCAAAGGGATTCTCTCTCAGTAAAAGTAAAACCCTTTTCCACGCCTTTAAGCATATTGGTTATAAAGGGCTGGTCCTATATATTATAGATCAAACGGCACTTGGTGGATGATGTGGTCAGCTTCACACCAGTCACCTTTACTTCCCAGGACTATTCTCTCTAAATGGACAAACCATTTGATTTGCTGTTCTTATATGTCAGTTAGAATTGGTTCTATGCCAACTTTTCTTATGACTTCATTCCTGATTTAATCTTTTCTGGCCACCCCTGCGGCCCTTCTCAGGTATCTCATTTTTATGATTGCTAACTGACCTTTCTGGTTTATTCTGGGCATTGTGTGCATTTTTCAACTACCGGTGTCTTATCCAGTTACGACTTTAATCCTCAGGAGCCGCTGTAGTGTAGTGGCTAGACCAGTGGTTTTCATCCCCCCACCTCCCCAAATATATGGCAAGACCTATCCCTACCCACCCCCCCACATCCTTTCAATAAACATAGATGTGATTGAAAAAAAGGAGGTAGATAAACAAACTCTCAAATTAAAAGTCCTTGTTTTTTTTAAAATTATAAATAGTGTTAAAATTATTTTATTTATAATTAAACTGAGAAAAATGTTTGTATAACTGATTTTTATAAAAAAAAAAGTACATGCAGTGAATTTGAAATTTGCATATATTTCAAAATTTTTAAACATTGCTCCCCTTCCCTCTGCAAGTTGAAAACCATTGGGCTGCATGCTTACCTGTCAGTCCAAAAGTCTCGGGTTTCTATCAGCATCAGAGGGGATTCTTTTGTCCAAACTGACCTTCGCTAAACTCAGCCTAAAATGGGTACTAGATAATGTCCTGGGAAGTAAAGGCAGCAGCTTGATATTGACCACATCACCCAAGAGTGCTGGTTAGGTTATTAAAATATATGTCTTTCACTATATGCCTGATGGAATAGGTATTGGAGGTAAAGGCAGTTTTGTGTGATACAGACCACATCATCTTCCCAGTGTAGATTCATTCTGGGTTAAGCTGGGTAAAGATTCAACATCCCAGCACTCAGGACAAGCCCATACTTGCTCCGTCTCCCTCCTCAGCAGCCAGTGAATATTCTCCTTACTGATGATTCCCATTTTTAACTGGTTAACTGCCGCTCTGGCCTTTCCCCCCAAGTCTCACATGGTGCCCAGACACTTTCTGTGGGGCATCATTCTCCCCAGTGTAGACTGGACTCTGAAAATATGGTGATGAGACCATGTGCATCAAGATTTAAAAATTGATCTTTCTTTCTTTCTTTCTTTCTTTCTTTCTTTCTTTCTTTCTTTCTTTCTTTCTTTCTTTCTTTCTTTCTTTCTTTCTTTCTTTCTTTCTTTCTTTCTTTCTTTCTTTCTTTCTTTCTTTTTTTTTTTTTTTTTCTTTCTTTCTTTCTTTCTTTCTTTCTTTCTTTCTTTCTTTCTTTCTTTCTTTCTTTCTTTCTTTCTTTCTTTCTTTCTTTCTTTCTTTCTTTCTATCTTCCATCCTTCCTTCCTTCCTTCCTTCTTACTTTCTTTATTCCTTAATCATCATGACACAGTGTCAATGCAAAATGAAGGTACTTTGAAGCTGTTGACCTACATTTAAAACAAGGTGCCACAGAAATTCTGACATCACTGGATGAGCACTTGGTGACTTCCTGAAGGGAGACAATTATGAATCTCTGATGTTGACAGTTAATGATGATGATGTAAAATGTCAGGATCTGACATTTACTGATGACCTCATTTGGGTGGGCTTTTATGCACACTCAGCACCGAAATGTTTAACCAATAAAAAATTATCTGTTTGAGTCCTGAACAACTCATAATGCGTGAATCACTCTGTCTGCTGAATGCCATCTCTAGCGTTATTTTACACATATCTTCGTCATCATCCTTGTGCGGTGCAATTTTTCGTTATTTTAGATGATGAGAGAATCCCCTGGAACCAACTGCCACAGAGAGCTATGCTGAAGAAATATGATGGAGACAGGGCAATGGGGGACCATGCAGAAGTGGAATGACAGCATCAAAAGCAGCATTAGACAAAAGAGAGAGCACACAGAAGGTCTTTATTTCTCCCTAGCATTTTGATGAGGTACCTGGAGGAAGAGAAGAAGGAGAAGGAGTCTATGTCATAAAGAGTGAATTAAATTGATTTCACATTTTTCAGTTCTAACGGAAACAATGAGAACAGCAGTGAAGAAGATGACGAAAATGAAAATGATGGTGGTACATCTAGAAGATCTCATGCAGCGCCTCTTCCAAGGTACAAATCTGTCAACGGGAAACACAAAATTGATATGACTCCTCCAGATCAGAAACTCATTAGGTCTGAAGACTTAGCTAAAAAATTGGCTTCTGAAGGAAAGGTGAGACATTGATGTGTAACTTCAAGGAGTCTCTTAAGATTTCTTACATAGTAAAGATAAACATATCACCAACATCATTACATGTATAACTCCAGCGGCGCCTATATTAGTTCTTCAGCATTGGAGGACATGCATAGAGATGTGTTTTTAAAACAATGGTAGTCATGTTAAAAATTAAAATAAAAATTTAGTTGCATATCCTTTACAGGACGTTACAGAACCAACCTTAGCATTTTTTGTCTGTTGTGGTGTTTCTAGTCTGAACGGTCATCTCTCTCTACCACTGTCAAAACTAGTGCAAGACAAATTCTCCGCAGCTGGTATCAAACCTGGCACCCCGGTATTAGGAAGCTGCTCGCAACACCTAAGCCACAGACGCTGACACAATAAACAAAATTTTGTTTATTCAAAAGTGCCACCCCGGCTGTCATCAGAGGCTATAATATAACCTAAATAGTTTAACAAGGTTTTCTGAAATACACCTCAAATGATTCTCATCTAAATGGTGGTACTTTGTGTTACCAGGTGTTTATGGCTGATTGTGTGGTCATGGGGGTGTTTATGGCTGATTGTGTGGTCATGGGGGTGTTTATGGCTGATTGTGTGGTCATGGGGGTGTTTATGGCTCATTGTGTGGTCATGGGGGTGTTTATGGCTGATTGTGTGGTCATGGGGGTGTTTATGGCTGATGATGTGGTGCTTGTGGGGTGTTTATGGCTGATTGTGGTGGTCATGGGGGTGTTTATGGCTGATTCTGTGGTCATGGGGGTGTTTATGGCTGATTGTATGGTCATGGGGGTGTTTATGGCTGATTTTGTGGTCATGGGGTGTTTATGGCTGATTGTGTGGTCATGGGAGTGTTTATGGCTGATTGTATGGTCATGGGGGTGTTTATGACTGATTGTGTGGTCATGGGGGTGTTTATGGCTGATTGTGTGGTCATGGTGCGGTTGAACATCGGTCACTCGCTCACTCTAGCTTAATACCTTCTGTTTACTTTTTGTAAGAGACGGTAGTCATGTAGAGTATATTATGTAAATAAAAATGGCTTTCATTAAAAAGGTTTTTTCCCCTATGTATGGAAACTTTTGGGACACCTTGCATTTCTTTTGGTAGATTTTACGTTTGTACTGTACTTTTTGATTACATTTTGTACTTCTGCTGTTATTACTAGAAATTTCTCAGCAACATTTCTGCAACAAAACATTGCTGATCATCACATTGCATTTGTAACCATGAAATCTGTTATGAGAATAGAGATAAAGGTATTCACTAGAGCTGTTTAATGATTGTCTGAGACTCCATCCCTTCCTCCTTCATTCCTTTCTGTCATCCTTCCTTCATTTGTTCGTTCCTTCTTTTCTTCGTGGTTTTTTGGGGTGTTTATTTGTTTGTTTCTTTCTTTATTGACCTAATTCTGTTTATTTTCCCCGGTAATCTCTTCTCCCACACACCTGTTTTTAACTTTCAGACAGATAAAGCAATAGAGGAGTACATCAAATGTGTGGCCTACTCCAGAATTGTCTATGGCAAAAGACAGGAAAATACATATAACCTCCCCCTGGAAGACTTTGTGGCATAAGGAGTATAATTTATGGTCAAAATGGACAATAGGCACGGTCACTGTTTTTAGTTGTGACAAATGTGCTTCTAAAAAATGGTGGACATTGGATTTTCCTCCATTTTAAGACTGAAAGGATATAGTTTTGTCACCCAACTACTAAGTTGAGTGCATTGCACGACACTGTGTGCTGCATAATTTTTTAACTGTGACCAATGTGATGTTGTGAACTGTAGATCAAAAGAATGGTGCGTGGATTATTGCCACAGAACTGGTGGTGCCTTATGTGATTAAAATTGATCACATGTGCCACTACTGATCTGTTTGCAGCTGCTGCTTCCATCGATGACGAACTGCATGTGTAATGTCAGACTGTTTGTGTTAGCACTTCTGATGACTGCCTTTTGCTTTTAATGCATGTATATGCTAGTGGATATGCTAAGGCAGCAGACTGTTAAAATTTTTCCACAGCGGACACTGATAGACATTCTATGTGTTTTTTATTGGAACAGAAGCAGAGCAACTATAGGGTGACCCATTTGCTGTACAGCTGAAACTAAGATTACCAGATTTCCAGCAGTTGGAAACAAGAAGAAGAGAAGAAGAAGGATTAATTAATTTATTTCATTTTATTCAATTGTTACTCTACTATGCACCTGACAAGACACAGTGACAAATGCTAAATCATACATTGTATAGTCTATTGTCTACGTCTTCTTCTTTTTTTTTTTTTTTACAAGTTGATTTCTGTGTGTGCCTTGACTAAATGTCTCTTCTCAGTCGTCTTGAGTCTGAATGAAGCAATGATTGTTTTTTTTTTGCCTTGACTTAAGGTATTCTCTTAATGTTCCTGTTTGGCAGCTGTTCTAAGATATCTTATCTCTGTTATTATTTTCTGCCCATTTGGTTGTAATAATTCATGATTGACATTGGTAACATATTTATATCCAAACATAATTATCATGAGATTTGCTTTTGTAGATGGATGTCTTTCTGTGCACCATAAGTGTGGTTATTTGTCCCAGTACCTGATTTGCTTGGGTATTCAGTCACGTATATATTTCCTTGGTTCAGAAGTTATTTCAACTATTCCAGTATATGAATTGCTTTGGTCGACATAGGTTTCTTTCTATTTCTTTAGAACTGGTGTTGTAGGAGCAGCTGGCCAAATGCTTTAGGATATTGGGCTGTCATGTGAGAGATCCAGGTTCTAAAATTCTTGGTAACGTCATGGATTGTTTTCTGTCAGGGCAAAAATACATTCCTAACCTGCACAGGCTCTCAGGCTCAAAGACCTGACTACCTACACCATAAAAGTGATAAATCACACAGTTAATTGTCACAGTGCCTCATCATTATTTTATCACTCTTGACACCTTTTTTTATTTTGTTTTTGTAAACTTTCCATTTGGCAGCATATTATGTACAAGCGGAGTATCATGCAGACAATGCTCGCTCCATCATGCTCCATGGGAGCCACACAGCATCTTCGGTGGAGGAGAAGGCAGACTTGTTTCATGTTCTAATAAAGATATATCGTGTCATGGGGGAAGCCTGCACAGCCCTGAAGAAGTATCCTTACTGTAGTGAAAGTCTGTTGTCTTTTATATGGTCAGAATATTTCTACTTCTGCTTCCTCTTTTACCTCTTCATGTCTGTTTTGTCTTGTGAATATTGTCTTATGAACTTAGAATTAGGCATGATTTTTAATGAACATAATTAGTCACTTCTCAACTGTCATCTCTTCTTTACCTCCGTAATGCCGCTATCAATTAGTAACCATTTGGTGGTTGTTCAAAAAATGACGTCCACAAAGAACATTTTTATGCTTACAAAATGGAAGAAGTTACTCAGTACCAGATCCGGTTGACAAATTCACTTTATGTACATGGTTCTATGCAGTGACTAGCACTGAATTTTTCAGCTGGAGATGTATTTCCTCTTAGTTTTATATCTTTCTGCTTCTTGCTTTTCTAATCAGTATGATTTCCTAACTCTTTGAGTCCCAGGGAACGCAACACGCGCTAATTTGTTACAACCGTGCGGCCCAATCGACGTGTGACAAGTGAAGCATTTTAATCTACCACTGACTGGTCTTAAAACACGGACTGCTCAGTTTCAGCTTCCTTGTGAGTTCTTTGTGTCTGATATCAGGCGTGCTTATTTAGAAGCCCGGTTTAAAAGCTGAAAACATTGTACATTTGCGAAATTTGCCAAGTCACTAAGTGTTTGTTTAAAAAGCATATGGCCGCCAAGCAGTATTCTACATGCATGCCAACATAATTTATGGCTATAGAAGCCTCAAATTTAAATAAAGTACATGTTAATTAGATTTATCCGGTTAGATAGATAACCTTGCGAATTAGACGTGTTTCAGTCATTTATAGAGTCAAACTTTGATGAGGGATATGTCTAATGTGTACCTCACGCGAAGGTTACAATGATAGCAAAGTCAGCTGTGTGAAGTTTATATTTTACTTATATATTACTAAGTAGTTCATATTCATTTGTGATTCATTTTGGATCTATTTTAACCAGTTTTCTTTTAGTGCCATGGCACTGTTTATTTACTAATATTTAATTACTAACGCAATTATTTGTTGTAGCTGTATTCTATAATTATTCCTCAACAATCCCTGGTCACTTTGATGTCTAATATGTGTATGTTGTGCTGCAATGGAATTAGTAGGGTCTGTTTTAATGTGGTTTAAAAAAAAAAGTAAAGGACCCTTTTCCACGCCTTCAGGCGTATAGGGCATATAGGGCATATAGGGCTAGACCTATATTTTTATAGACAAATCTGTACTAGATGGGTGATGTGGTCAGCATCACGCCGACCACCTCTACTTCCTGGGACTGCACCCAGTACCCACTTAAGGTTAGGTCGACCTGGGAGCCAAGGTCATTTAAAAAAAAAAAAGTACGGCTCCTCCAGGGAGCGAACCCACTACCTTCCGATCCACGGCGATCGTCTAGCCGGTCCACTGTGGGGACTCCCTTTTAATGTGTTACAACGTGTGAAATAAAAAAATTGAATTACCACTCCCTTTGGCCTCTGATGCTAAACACCCTGGAACTCAAAGAGTTAAGAGAATGCTGTCTTTTGACCCTGTCACCCTGGTGACCTAAAAATACAATACCATTTACCTGTAATTTAGGTATTCCTGAAATAAATCTTTAAAAAAAAAATTTTAGACAGTTCATCCAAAAAATCATAATAGTTCTAATTATTGACCTAAAGAATAGTAAGTTCCACACATACTACAGAGAATCGTCATTAAGCCCCAAAGCAGTAAAGAATTTACTGGGTCACTTCTCTGTAAATCCAAAAATAAATATTTATTTATTATCGATCCTGTGACCCACTTGCAGGTTAACACTGTAACCAGTTGGACAAATTATTGCCTCATATTTTCTATTAATAAAACCATTTTGTTCGCAGAAAGACCTAACAATGTTTTTTTTTTTTTTTTTAATAGTAAAGGCAGTCATTCCTGGCCCTGTTGAACCTCTGTGCACGTGCAGGCGATGTCTGTACTATTTGCCAGGCTGTCGTGAAGAGGCCACTAGAGGAATCAGGAAAGTAACTCTCTCTGCTGCAAGTGTTCATATTGCAACTTACTGGGCATCGAGGTTAATTTGGTTGATATATTTCACTTGTCTCAGTTTAATTTCTTTCTACGACCCTCTTTTCATCTCAGTCTTTAAAAGCTTAATTTTTTTTTTATTTTTTATTTCTGTGATATATGACATGGTCTTCACTTTACCAGATCTCCAGCACTTCAGTGTGACATTCTTTTTGCTAGTTTGTTATCTGAGTTTCTTTGCCATGTAGCAAGATTAGATATATCTTCTTCTTCTTTTTCTTCTTCGTCTTCTTCTTCTTCTTCTTCTTCTTCTTCTTCTTCTTCTTCTTCTTCTTCTTCTTCTTCTTCTTCTTCTTCTTCTTCTTCTTCTTCTTCTTCTTCTTCTTCTTCTTCTTCTTCTTCTTCTTCTTCTTCTTCTTCTTCTCCACTCCTCCTCCTTCTTCTTCCCTTTTTTCCTCTTCCTCTTCTTATTTTTTCTTCTGCTTCTACATTCATCTTAAGAGGGTGATTTACAGCTAGGCTGTGATATCTGTGCTTTTTTTGACCTAACACATCCATTTTCATAGGATCTTTAATTAGCCACCTTTTACATCATGGTTTTTAGGGGGGGGGGGGGGGGGGGGGCATCAGAACTTTTCTCCCACAGAGGCCCCAAAACTCACACGATGAGAGCCTATATGCCTAGCATTTGTCTATAATAATTTTTAGTATTTTGTATATCTTTAGATATTAATGTCTCAGTATTTTGTGAATGTCATAATCCTTAATTCAGTAAAAGGTACAGTGATGCTGAACAAGCCCTACAGAAAGCCGACAGAATTTCTCAGGAGCGCAGCAAGCTCTCATGTGTGGCAGACAAAGAATGCAACCAGCTGGACATTTTACTTTATCAGGCCATGGCCAGGTAGGTCACGCAAACCAAGAACAAAATGATGAATAAATTTAAATAAGGTAATGAGAAGTCAACTAGAGGAAAGGAATGTAAAGTAAAATATAGCAAAATAAAGTATAGGATAGTAAAGTAAAGAGTAATAAATTATAGTAAAGTAAAGAATAGTAAACATTTGTAGTATGGTAAAACATTTACTCTGGTCAAGATGGCATGGCAAGTGGATGTTTTTATTTTGGCCAGCGTCTAACAGGAATAAGTTTTAGACATCCTAGAGTGGCAGTTGTGTTATACTAGTCTGAATGTGATAGTCTAATTCAAGTATGACTATTCTAGGAAGCTTGAAAACACTGTGACTGGTCCAGCAATTTGACTGGTTTATTTAGTGCTCATAGAAAAATGAAGAGATCTCAGGAATCAACTAGATTGAAAGGGACAATATACCACGAAAATATTAGAAACGCTGAATAGAGGCGAACAGAAGTGCCCAATCCAGAGGTCTCTTTCTGTCCTGATGCTGCAAGGCATTCCAGTCCAGGAGTAGAGAAATTAAGAAGAAGAAGAAAGAATATTAGTAAAGGAAAGCAAAGTCAAGGAGCTGTGCTAAGGTATCGAAGTGGTTAGGCACTTGCCTGGCAGCCATGAGGTGTTGGGTTTGAATTCGACTGGGATGCATTTTTTTTAATAATTGACCTTGGTTCCCAGGTCACCCCAGCCTGAAATGGGTGCCAGGAAATGTTATAGGAAGTAAAGACGGTCAACATAATATTGACCACATCAAGTATTGATTGGTCTATAAAACTGTGAGTCTGTTGTAATATGCCTGATAAACCACTGGCTTAAAAAGCGTTCTTTACTTACTTACAAATGTAAATTATCATTTAGTAATGTATAGTTAAGTAAACTATATAGTAAATTAAATATAGTAATGTATAATTAAGTAAACTATATCATCATCATCATCAGGTGCCTTGCCGACTGGCGTGGGCGATCATGCCTCTCCATAATCCACGATCTCCTGCAGCATGTATCAGTTCGTGTGCCGACACACCTCCATGCCATGCAACAAGACTGTCAGGAATCTTCTCTCGTTGTCTTCCTTTATCCCTCCTTCCACAGATTTTTCCAGTGGTCACAACATGTTCTATAATCTCTCTTCTCATAACATGGCCAAAAAATGATGACTGTCTCCTTCTGATGTCTGTGATAAGTTGTCTTTCAGAACCTCTTATTTGCTCTTTTTGGCTGTCCAGGGTATTCTAAGCATTCTTCTGTAAAAACACATCTCTGAGGTCCCAAGAAATTGTTTGGCCTGCCTACCAATTCTGCAGGATTCATAGCCATAAAAACTAAATAGTAAAGTAAATATTATAAAATATAGTATTGTATAGTTAAGGTAAACTATATTATAGTAAAGAAAGTATAGTAAATAAATGTTTACAAGAAGTTACTATACAGTTTCTATAGGATAAGGTAGTCTATTCATGTCGATGGATCAGTTTGTTTTCTGCAGGCTACTATCTAAAGGTTTTAAAAATCTCAGTCTAAGCGGCAGATCACTGATACCCCCCATCCCCTTCACGGGTTCAACTTCCAGAGAAGTTACAGTTAGGGTCCCTGTAATGAGTACAATAGCTGTGTGTAACCAGCAGGCCTATGCAGGTAAGGATTTGTCTCATACCAACCATCCTTAGTTGTCTCTTAGAGATGCAGAGGTGATGAACCACACATGGTGGTACACTAGTACCAGGGCACCAACTGTTTAACACCTGCCTGAACCACACATGGTGGTACACCAGGGCACCAACTGTTCAACACCTGCCTGAACCACACATGGTGGTACACCAGGGCACCAACTGTTCAACACCTGCCTGAACCACACATGGTGGTACACCAGGGCACCAACTGTTCAACACTTGCCTGAACCACACATGGTGGTACACCAGGGCACCAACTGTTCAACACTTGCCTGAACCACACATGGTGTTACACTAGTACCAGGGCACCAACTGTTCAACACCTGCCTGAACCACACATGGTGGTACACTACACCAGGGCACCAACTGTTTAACACCTGCCTGAACCACACATGGTGGTACACCAGTACCAGGGCACCAACTGTTCAACACCTGCCTGAACCACACATGGTGGTACACCAGGGCACCAACTGTTCAACACCTGCCTGAACCACACATGGTGGTACACCAGGGCACCAACTGTTCAACACTTGCCTGTTCAACACATGGTGTACCAGGGAACCAACTGGTTTAACACCTGCCTGTACACATGGTGGTCACCAGTGGCACCAACTGTTCAACACCTGCCTGAACCACACATGGTGGTACACCAGGGCACCAACTGTTCAACACCTGCCTGAACCACACATGGTGGTACTAGTACCAGGGCACCAACTGTTTAAACACCTGAACCCACATGGTGGTACACCAGGGCACCATGGTGGTACACCTGCCTGAACCACACAGTACACTGACAGGGCCCCAACTGTTCAACACATGGTGGTACACCAGGGCACCAACTTGTTCAACACCTGAACCACCATGGTGGTACACCAGGGCACCAACTGTTCAACACCTGCCTGAACCACACATGGTGGTACACCAGGGCACCAACTGTTCAACACCTGCCTGAACCACACATGGTGGTACACCAGGGCACCAACTGTTCAAACACTTGCTGAACCACACATGGTGGTACACCAGGGCACCAAACTGTTCAACACCTGCCTGAACCACACATGGTGGTACAACTGTTCAACACCGCCACCTGGTGGTACACTGTTCAACACCTGCCTGAACCACACATAGTGGTACACCAGAGCACCAACTGTAACACCAGGGCACACAATAGGAGTGTTACACCAGGGCACCAACTGTTGCTGCTGAACCACACATGGTGGTACACCAGGGCACCAACTGTTCAACACCTGCCTGAAAACCACACATGGTGGTAACACCACGGGCACCAACTGTTCAACACCTGCCTGAACCACACATGGTGGTACACCAGGGCACCAAACTGTTCAACACTTGCCTGAACCACACATGGTGGTACACCAGGGCACCAACTGTTTAACACTTGCCTGAACCACACATGTTGGTCTCACCAGGGCGCCAACTGTTTAACACCTGCATGAACAACACATGGTGGTTACACCAGTACCAGGGCCCCACCTGTTCAACACTGCCTGAACCACCATAGTGGTAAACCAGGCCCAACTATTTAACACCTGCCTGACACCACAAATGTGGTACACCAGGCAACAACTGGTTAAACACAACTGCATGAACCACACATAGGTGGCTACACAGGGCACCAACTGTTTAACACCTGCCTG